>CAXKVX010002034.1:0-45983 GCA_964058865.1 Eleocharis quinqueflora | reverse complement strand
CTGATTTTGGTAAAGTATGAAGTAACCTTATGTTCTTGCTGTTCTTGCTACTGTTTGGTGTTATATGGTTGTCTGATGTTTGGTGTATGGTATCTGTTTTATTTCGCAGTATAAGGGTAGCTTGATTCTTGTTGTTATATGGCGTATGGTGTCCTGTATCTTTCTCGTTATTGTACCATCGTAATCCGTTCACCAAATTATTTTCTGGTAAAACCTTATCTGCCATCGGTATATTTTGAATGTTGGAAACCCCAAGCTTAGGAAACCCTAACCTATTTTCCCTTCTTTTCTTTTTAGTAAAAGAACCCTCCGTATTTTCTTTTGGTAATGGACGAATCTGCGTCTTATCTCGAATCTCATACACCCTCGACAACCACTCGTAGTAACCCTGAAGATAGATCATACTGATGTGAGTTTTACTAACCCTAGTTGCTAGATAGAGGTTGCAAGTATACAACCGTCTATTGTAGTACTTAGGGATCGAATCCACATGGACAAGTCGGATTTAGTTATCAAATTCTAATAATTCTAATCTAAGTAAGAAATTAAAAGTAAGATGTTGAGTTTTGTTGTAAAGTAAAAGGTTGGTGTTTGGTGTTATGCAATTTTAAGATTAAGTAAATCAATTAACAACTTCAAGAATTAAGATGAGAGATTTAGGTTCTTAGGGTTTCTATCTACTTGTTTATATCTACTTGGTCAATTAAAGGTTTGTTTTTTTGTATTATGAAGGCGCAATTAACAAGTTTGGTACTAAGGGATATTTCTATGTTAATACCATATCTAAACTAGGACAATTTCACCTTTCGGTATTTGGTCATTCTAGTCTAAACTCATTAAGTCCTAATTGCCTTAATCTAATTAAACAATTGCAATTCACCTCTCGGTACTTGGTACAATTATTCAATTCAATTAAGTTGGCCTATAGATGACAATCGTCACGTTTCGGTACTTAGATTACCATCTACCATGTTACTTGTGGTCGGGATCTAACAATTCAATTTCTCAATTACAACAATTAAATCCTAAGTATGCAATTTGATCAAGATCACAATAAGCAATAAAAACAAGCACAAGCCATAATAACAAAAACGATCTTCATATCATAATACCAAGTAAGATACAAGCCAAGTTTCAAGTCTCCATAAAAACCTAATGGAGAATTAGCCCTTGATGACCATGAAAATACAACTAAGCAAGTAAAGAAAACAAGAGAAGGAGTGGAAGATTAAACCAAAGTGATGATGAAGTCTCTAATGGCATTCTCTTCTTCTTCCTCCTCCTCCTTCTTCTTCTTCTTCTTCTTCTTCTTCTTCTTCTTCTTCTTCTATTTCTTCCCAAAAATCTCTCTTTCTCTCAAAAGTGTAATGGAAATCTATCTCTCAAAGCATGTCCTAAATAAATCTGAACCCCCTATTTATACAAAAATACATGAATCCCTAAATAACCTCTAATAAACTTTCCAAAATAAAACTGAACTGCAATACCGACTTTGGTTACGGCCGTAATGGACGCTCATTATGGTCGTAATGAATGCTAAAAATGATAGAGCGTGTCAAGAATATGGTTATGGGATCTATTATGGAAATTGTCGGTTTTGGTTACGGCCGTAATGAAGGGTCATTACAGCCGCAATGAACTCTTCTGAGGCTGAAATTGGCTAAGTCATGTTCTTGTTACGACCGTAATCAAGTTTTCTGAGTCTGAAATTGGCTAAGTCCTGAAATATGATCTCTAGGGAAAACACCATTACGACCGTAATGAGAACTTATTACGGCCGTAATGGATGTAATTAGCTCTTGTGGTGGCTAAGTACTGGGATTCTGTGTCTCGAGATAGGGTCATTACGACCGTAGTAGGGACTGGTTACAGCCGTAATTGGTTGATCTGAAGAGGTTTTGGCTAAGTTCTGGAATCTGCAGTCTCGGGATGTGGTGATTACGATCGTAATGAATGATTACAGTAGTAATGAAGGATGATTATGGTCGTAATGAGTCCTATAACTGTCTGATCTCGCTCCCAACTGCTCCAGGTGTCCAGAAATAGCTTCTTGTGATTCCATTACCTATTTTCTGCATTGTAAACCAATTATAGGACAGTAACTTGAACTTGAGACTTAAACTTGGGTATTTTGACCTAAATTTACCGGACTTTGGCTTAGATTACACAAAATACCCTACAATTCTGGTATATAATTTTGTCTTATCAAATACCAACCTAGTTGTTCTTATCGACATTCCCGTAGTATCATAAATATTACCGATTCGGATAGTGTAGAGTCTGGTGAAGTTCAGTCCTATCAAATTCGAACTGTCGGTGGTCCTACCATCTTTTCAACCAGCCTCTTTCTTGTAGCTCATGAAAGTAATCGGGATTATCAAATTTTGAGCACGTGTTTACAACAGTAAATATGATAATTTGGAAAATAATTTGTGAGAATTTAATATAAAATATTCCAAATTTGCTATTAATTACGATATCTTTCCAAGATACGTTTTCACTAGTATAAAGGTGCTGGGTCTCCAAGCATTACCGGTAACTATTGTAGGGCACATGTGCCATGTTTAGGCCTCTATTTTTTTCTCCATTACAGAAAATTACTTCTCGGTTCATTCGTGACCTTGAATATAAGTTGGCACCGAGAATTTCTTGGAAGGACCGCTAGCGTACTATTGAGCTATTCAACCATCTCCAACGACTCATTAATCAAGAGAATAATACTAGGGGGTCGGGGAAGGATGGTTCTAATTTATTTCGTGGGAACCACAATTTGATTGTTCCGGAGCATGCAGACACAAGGGGTAGACATGAGAAAAAAAAATGATTTGAGTTCTAAGAAGTCAGAGTCAAACAAAAGCACTAATGATCCCGACCCTTTGAAATTAGACCGATAGGAAGAAATATGGACTTATAGATGAAATTGTCCCGATCCTTACAGACAAGCCGTGACAAAGGAAGGATTACAATGAGAGAGAGTGGAGAAATATATGAATGTAGCTAAACAAGAATGAAATTAGTCTCTAATTAATTTACTAATTCTTGTATTTATAGACTCATTAAGTTCGGACGGAAACAAATCGACTCCTCAACCGGGTAATGCGATCGGACAAGTTGATCATGCGTCTAGATACAATAAATCCGAATGAGAACGGGTCATTGCATTCAATAAATCCAAATGAGAACGGGTAATTGCAGACGAGTCATGCGTCTAGATACAATAAATCCGGAGGAGGCATGAGAAAAGCTGAGAGTGGCCGAACAGCCCAATAAGTGCGATTCAAAGATCGGCCCGCAATGTTGTATGACCAGCCCAAAATAAGGGAAACAGAAAATACGAAAGAAAGAAACGAAACGAAACGGAAGAACAGTGAGAAACGGAAGAGAAAAAACCCTGAGGTTAAAACCTCCTCGCCAGGGTTTTTAGTTTTTACCATCTCCTCTTCTCTTCTTCGATCCGCAACAGTTAGAAAGAGAAAATCAGGTCGTTTAGATGGCTCTTGCTCGCACTAGTATGATTCGTCGCCTCCATAAATCGATAAATCCGTCGTATTATTTCTCGATGTAAAAATCCCAAACCTCTACTACCTTACATTCCAATTCATAATAATTTGAGTGATTACTTCACTTTTTTGTATCTCCTGTTTTATTTATTACTTTTTCTTGTAGGTTTGGTGCTTCGTTGAATCAAAGGCTTGTAGATTGGAGTTTCAGAGGTATGCAGTGTTTAGTTTTTGTGGCATATTTTATTCCCCTTTTTTATGCAAATATGTGATGCAGGTCTTTTATATTTATGTACTTCTAATTCTATATGTAAACCGAATTTGGTTTGCAAATACCACATAAGCCTCATTGCATCCTCATGTTATCACTCTGTGCTTGTTTTGCAACGAGTGTAACACAAACTATTCAAAGTTGTTTATGTGATTTTGCATTTGTCTTTGGCATATACTTGTAAGTGTTAGTTTTTGGAAGGAGTAAAGATACCTTTTGTAAAACTGGAAAGTTGATATTTATCTTTAATATGTTTTAACTGTTCTGCTAGCTTTGATTTCTCCTGCATGAGTAAATGTCTTCTTCTTTCATGCAGAAATTTTAGCTTTCTTATGAAATGGATATTTTTTTTTAGGATTTGGTAAAGAGAGAGGCTTGGTGAGTTCATCTTGCAAGATTCATAACCTTCTAAATCGGAATGCATACAGCTCCATGCCACTGTACACTGTGAAGGTCAGAATCTTTTTACTTAGCCTCCTGGATTGGTTGCTAACACGTGCAATTGTGTTCTGGTGCCCAATTGAGCCCTAATAAGCAATTGTGCATCAATATGCTCGATTTATCCCAATCTAGCGTCTTTCTTTTCCATCATCAGTAAACACCGATTGAGCTGACAGAAGATCAAAATTAGTGTACCTAATAGGAGGATATATTTTTTTCTGATGCTACTAGTCATTGTATATTCAACTTAACTATCCTAATTGTGCACTCAACGCAGCCCTTCCTCAATTTACTTAAAATTCGGCTAATACTGCAATTCGGCATTTGTGCAATTTACCCTCACAAGATATATTTAGGTACTGTTACAAGCCAACAGGAAGGAATCAAGGAAAAGAAAAAAATTGACCATAGCAAAGTAGTCTTTTCCAAGGTGAGGCTGGTATGTCCTGCTTTAGACCTGACTGGTACAATGCCAAAATCTGGTATATGAAATTTGTTCACTTATCCATATTCTTTTCCATTTTAAAATTGACCTGATACAGATGCTTGAGATGGCAATGCAATTGCAGTCCACGAGGTCAATGTCGGTGAAAGTTCCAGGTGGTATGCAAAAGGTAAATGGGTTTCTGTAGTATAGTGGAATTTAACTTGTAGTTTATTTTACAGTTTATTTAAGAGAGGAAATAATGAAACAAAGAAGAAAAAATGGTCTGCATGGAACATGATGCGCAATGATCTTTTACTAGTGTTTATTTGAGAGAGAGGAAAGAACTAAACAAAGAGAAAATAAAATGGTCCTCACAAGTGTTGATGAACCATATAAATAAATTCATCCTGAAGTGATAATTGTGAATTGAGAAACCTTTCCGCCAAGTATGAATAACTTATTAATGACAAACTGCCTTTAGACTGGTACACATTCATGCTCGTACTGCATTAGCCTGAAAAAGTACCAAATTCCTTTAGTGCAATGGGCATGCTACTGTCATTTTGTATTTTAGTACTTGAATTTTATTAATGTCTTTGATTCTGCTCTTAGAGTCTAAATTTATTAATTGTGTTTTCATGCACTCAATTGTTATTTCGAGAATATAGGCGACTATGAAGGTAGTCATGCAGAGCCCAGGCTTTGTCTATGAGCCGTATGCACCCCGCGAGCATATTAGCTTCTGGAAAAGGTACGAGTTACTTAAAGCTATCTTAATTGATTTATATTTAATTGTTTGATTGTTTATATTGTGTTTATATGGGTCTTAACAGAAGCACAGACTTTTGCTAAACTGGCTCAGTAGTAGAATTGGTTGGCCCTTGGTTTTACCAGCAGAATACGTTTGATACAGAAAATGCTGTTTCCGAATTCATACCCGTAGAAACCTCAATGAACAACAAAAATAGAACTTAAAAAAGGAACAAAGAAAACTTTTGGGCTCTTCCAAAGTAAAATAATGAATCAAGGTGAAAATATAAGATACCCAAATTTCAATTACAGGGTCCTCAAAAATAAGCATGGTATCATTGCCACTAACAGTTTTTCTTGTTATGAATAAGATGGTTCACACCCATTGGCTGGAGAAGAACCAAAGAAGATCTCATTATGGAGGTACCATATCAAAGTTTATTTTTTCATTATGTTTTTAAATACTGAGACGTTTGTTAAAATTATTTCGGCTCTGAGAATTTTTTTCTTTTGTGTTCCTTTCTAGATGAAAAGTGCATATGCAATTAACATGTTAAGGAAGAAAACTGGCTACACCAAGAACTCTTTTTATCAACAAGCTGTTAGATTATATAAGGAGGCATGTTCCATTTTCTTTCTTTTCTGTTTTCTCATTCATTCATTACTTGGTTGTGGTGGTTCTTGTTTGTATGAGATAGTTACAATGTCTAAGCAATTATTTTCCTTAGTTTTTAGTTTCAATTTAGGCCTTCAGAGTTATGTTCGGTTAGAGATAAGTGAAGAATCTCCTGTTCCTCACTTTAGTTACCAAACATGGATAAGTTGTGTACCAGTAAGTTTATGGTAGAGGAAACTTATCGAGGCACAAGTTATGTCCCTTAAGTTATGAACCACTTATGGCTGCTAAGTCACCATGCCTCAATTTCTGCAATTCAATTTTGTAATTGATCCTCTGTTAGCTTTCAATTGTGTACAAAGCAACACCAATTGTTAAACCTAGGCCTCAGCATAGTTGCCACATGACCAGTTTTACCTCGAGAACTCTTTAGTCCATTCTTACTCAAAAAGTTTGCTGTAATTTATGCCTCAATTTTTTTTGATTCATAATCTATGCCTCAGTTAACATAATTTTTAATCAAGTCAAGTAGTAAGCAACATTGCGTTTGAACAGTCTCTCTTAGTGAGAGTTAAATGCTTTTCATATGTTTTCCAAGCTTTCTGACCTTTAATTGGTGCTTCCATAGTTCAATTCTTACATTTTTGAAATGTGTTTGCCCATAATTCTATGCATACACTTTTTTTAATCTTTTTCATTTCTGGTAACATCTGACACTTCTCCTTTTCTTTTTCTTGTTCTCCAGATTAATACTTTGATGGCTAATGGAGATTTATCGGCTCTTAGGAAAGTTATTACCGAGAAAATGTATTCTGTAAGCTCTCGTTGCCTTTGTTTCCTGAAGAGGTATCTTATAGACCTGTACAAGTTTGTGAACTAAATATAGTGGACATATATGCACTCTTGAGTTTTCTAGTGTGGCTAGAAAAGTTCTTAGTACATTTTTTTTTTAATTTTCAGACTCTGAAGAATGAACTTAAGAAAAGAGAAGCTGTTTGGAGCACTGTGTACTGGGAGCTGGATGAGTCTAGTCTGAGTTTAAGGACATTGCGGGCTCGCATGGTAAGTGATAAGGACTACATCTTATGTTTTGGCTTTTGATTTTTAATATTCCCGTACAGACCTAATTTTGTCAGTTCTTGGTTCACCTCTACTATGGTTTTTCGTTAATAACAGTATTGTGAGATTTAGTTATCTATTGCTCGTGTTTTGACTAAATACAGGTAAAATCTAGTTCCATTATATATTTATATGTGCTTGACTTGTCAATGTTAAATTGGTTGACTTGATGGCAAGTGATGGATGTTTACAATCTTTTATATAAAATACAACACAAATATCTCGAATTGTGAGATTATTTTGTTACTGTTTCATCTACTCCAGTAATGTATTTTATGGTACTTCATGTTGATTTTTATTTTGTATCGTTCCTGGTATGTAAGGCCATCAAGGTTAGTTAACAAAGTACTCTTCCAATCAACTATCAACTGATTAATAGTTCTTATTCAAAGCTATGTTTTACATTACATCTTATTGTCACTTGCAGATTGCCTTGGATAAAAATGACCTGAATAAAGCTTTCATCCAACTCACAATACAATTTGTCGGCAAGCAGGTTGAGATAAATAAATAATGAATGGAGAAAATAACTCAGAATTTAACAATAAATATATCTGATTATGTACAATCTCAAGAATCCTTTTTTATGTTGTCATTAATGCAACCTAAGAAGTGTTTTAGAATGTTAGATGAATAAATAATGTGGAGGGAAATCATTTTATCATTTCAGTGGGAAAACTTTTTATATCTTCTGAATAGTTTCACCTTTCTTATAGAGGTCCCTTTTATACAACAACAACAACAACAACAACAACAACAAAGCCTTTAGTCCCAAACAAGTTAGGGTAGGCTAGAAATGAAACCAATCGTAGTAATGAAAAATCAATGTAAATAGTAGTAATATAATAATAAATGAGAAAAAAACTTCTTTGTGTGATTATTGGTCTGTTTCTAATTTCCGAGAGCATTATTAAATCTTGATGATCACTTAATACTTGTATTGTTTCTTTTCCGGAATAGAAATTATTGCACAGTTTGTTAATGCAATATAACTTTTTCTGATGTCAATTTCTTTCCGCTAGAAATTTGAGGCATATAATAAGAAAGGAGATGTTGTATCCGGAGACAAAACAAAGCAGGTAAGTGTTTATTTTATTTATTTTGCTTACTTTTTATCCGAATCTATTATGTATTATTTCTAAGAATAAGAACACAAACCCGTGGGATGATGTGTTTCCCGCTTGTTCATAAGAAAAATGTTACAATGTCCCAGAAATGCCCTAGCACTCACTGACAAAATAGCCCCCCTCCTAAAAGGCCAAAGCGTGCGTCAGTGAGAGATAGAGGGGCAACTCAATCGGCACTGTATCAGTACCCTTATGATAATTGTTATTGATTGTTTTGATCCTTTTTAATATGTTTGCTTGTTATTTGTTTAATTGCATAAATTGATGGCGAATTTGTGTTTGTCTGACTAATGGTTAATTGAGGAGCATTAATAAAGTCCACGGCTTACAACATACATCCACAAACAACTCAGAAAATAAACTTGAACCCCCCCTGAAAAGTTGCCACAAGCGTGGCTTGAACCCAGAATCCTCCCCCATGGAGGCCTAATGCCTTAACCAACTGCACCAGGCGTTAGTGGCAGTCCATGGCTTAATTGAAATTTTTTATGGGGTAAATTGATGCTTTATTTGGTCTTGACTGATTTTTCTGTGGGAAATGTTGATTGTTGGATAATGCTTGTTTTTTTGCTACAATTTTATGTTTTATTTTCTAACTCCAGAAATAATGTCTTCAGGTACTTGTAAAGGACATATGGGTGTTTGAGAGATCTCTCTTTCACCCAGGAGCTGACTGGCGGCTTTGTGCCCGAATGTAATAGCAGATTTTAGCAACCACACCCTGCTATGTCATTAAATTACAATTTTGGAATAAATTATTGCATGCCAACATCACATGCCATGTACCACCACCAGACTTGAGATGCCCCATATGCACTCTACATATGGAGATGGATGCATGCAAACTTGATCTTGTAGTTTATACCCATATAAAAACACTTTTCTTCGCATTTATTTTAGAGATAAATTGGGGTAGAAGAATGGTAGTTTCAATATCTTTAAAGTACAGAACTTTATGCTTTCAGAAGGTCTGTGCGATGTTTCTTGTTAGTGGTGTATGCTATGATCTTATTTGGTGCCATCTGCATCTTTCGTTTTTGGTTAGGTTTTTTATGTTTCAAATTTTGCAAGGCATACATAAAGTTTCCCTAAATGGAGCTTTTTCTATGTTATTTTCTACACTTGTTATCATTCGTGTTAAGGGATCTGGCAGTTTCTTTTCTTCCAAACAGTAGTTTTTGTTATAAACAAACAATATTTTGTTGTAGATGGTATACTTTTTCTTTAATATGTTTGTTAATCTTTTTCTTTTTATTTCCCGTTTGTTCTCAATTATGCATTTATGTCTTAATAAAGAGATTGATCCCATCATTCAAAATTGCCAGTTCATAAATATATTCTGAGTTTTTAAATGAAAGATAGCATCTTGTTGTATTGTTTTATAAGGATGTTGCCATTTAATATTTAGTAAACTGTTCAGTTCTGGATGCAAAAGATGTTATGTACAAATACAATTAAGTGGAGCTAACAAAGTAAAATTATGTACAAATACTTAAGCATCAAGCAATGCTACAAACATTTGGTAAGACACTATCACAATTTATTCATTTTGATGAGAGAATTGGTACTCTCTTTTCAGATTGGGATATTTCTTTAGTTAATAAATCTTTAAGTGTATCTGACTTTATAAATTCATCCAGAGAATCAGAATATATACAATTAGGTCAAGCTTTATTAGATATAGCACAATTTTATTCATCCAATATAAATACACATGTTTCAAGGGATATAGAATTTCTTAATGATTAAAGTAATTAACTGGAACATTAGGGGGACTAGACATGAAAGAAAAAAGACAAATGCTAAAAGAATTTATAATAAAAGAAACTCCTAAAATCGTAAGTATTCAAAAAACAAAAAAAGAAACTATATCAATTAGACTACTTAATTTTATTAGCAATAAACATGTATGAAATTGGATTTTAGCAAATGGATCAGTAGGAGGTTTATTACTAGAAATTGATGATACAAAATTCAAAATAATAAACTGGATCAAGAATATCAACATAATTACAACATTATTACAAAACAAAATAGATAATGTAATAATGGCAATTTCCTCAGTTTATGGACTTTGCACAATAATACAAAGAGCTAAATTTTGGGAGGAATTACAACTATTAGGTAATTTGTGTAATATAGCATGGCTAATTGGAGGTGACTTTAATCTCATCAGGGAAAGAAAGGAAAAAAAAAGGGAGTCAATTTTATACAAACTAACATGGACAATTTTAATGGATGGATTGATGATTTTGCTTTAATTGATTATAAATATGGTAACAGAAAATACGCTTGGTCAAGAGGGGGTAGAAGCTCCCAAAAATCATGTTTGGATAGATTTTTCGTTAAAATTCAATGGGCAAATTCATATTCAACATCCAAATCATATGCTTTATGCTAGCAATTATCAGATCGTAACTCTATTTGTTTTGAATTTGGTACATCAAACTATATAAAAAGATATCAATTTAGATTTGAAAAAAGGGCTCATGCAAGATGATTTTTTATTACAAATCAAAGAATGATGATCTCATATAATATTAACTAGAAATAAAGGATTGGAATGGAAATTAAAGCTAGATAGTTTAAGACATAAACTGAAAGGCTGGAGTGTCAATATTAGAAATGATAATAGGAGAAAAAAACAAAATATAATGCATCAACTAAATGCTTTTGAAACACTATCAGAGTTAAGAGATTTAAGTGAGAATGAAATAGAAGACTATTTACACATACAAGATGAATTATTTAAAGCGCACAAAGAAGAGGCAATATATTGAAATCAAAGAGAGCAAAGACAAAATGGTTAAAAGATGGCGATGTAAATACACAATATTTTCACAAAGTTGCTTCATCTAAAAAAAAATATAAAATTTAATAATTTCATTAGAGATGATACCAATGTGACAAATGAAAAGATAATATCCAAACATATATTCAAACATATATAAAAAATATATACAGTATTAGTGGAAAAATTCTGAATTATAGAGGTTTTGTTCTTTTAGAGAGGAAATTCTCTCAAAATAAATTATATGATGACAAAAAATTAAATTAGAAGTTTTCGGGTGACAATAATCTAATTTTCTTTTTTTATGTCTAATCTGAAAAAAATAAGAATAAATTTTATGACATTGGATTCAAATCTTTGACATAATAGTCATATATTTTAACTTTCACGTTCATATGTGTTATCTAGACGCATGCGTTCAGAAGTACTTAAAAATTCAGACAGAACGAAAAAAATTCTAAGTACATCTGAACACATGCGTCTAGATAACACATGTGGACGTGAACGTTAAAGTAGAGTTATTATTGTCAAAAATTTGAATCCATGATCATAGATGTTATTCTTAATTTTTTCAGGTCAAACATAAAAAAAGTTTAACCTTTTGTATGTCGAATATTTTATTACTAAAAATATTAATATTTTAATTCATGAGTTGAGTTGTATTTAGGTAAGTTTTTGTAATAACTTCAGATGCGCTCGTCGAGATCGTAATTAGGTTTTTTATTGTCATAAGTCATCGAGTTGTAGACTATCCGAGTCTACTTCCACCGCGTCGAGTTTGATTTGTGATCAGAGAAACGAGCGATTCAAAATTATCTGACGCAAACTCTTGATAAAATATTACTAATTAAGACATAAATTGAAGATGAAGTCAAATTTGAGATGCACATTCCTCCGATCGCAAATCAAACTTGATGAGATGGAAGTAGACTCAAATATCTACAGTTCGATGGCTTGGGATGTTAAAAAAATTAATTACCATTTCGACGAGCGTAGCCGAAGTTGTAACAAACAAATATTAAGTATTATTAGTATATTTTTCTACAAACTTCGACAGCGCTCGTCAGGATCGTAATTAGTTTTTTTATCGTCGCAAGTCATTGAGCTATAGATATTCGAGTCTACTTCCATTGTGTCGAGTCTGATTTGCAATCAGATGAATGTGCATCTCAAAGTTGGCTCCATATTCAACTATGTCTTAATTAGTAATTTATTATCATGATTTACAAATAGAACTCGACACAATGAAAGTATACTCGAATACCTACAACTCGATGACTTGCGACGATAAAAAAATTAAATAGGATCCTGATAAACGTAGCCGAAGTTGTTACAAAAAATAATCTAAATATAACCTAACTCATGGATTAAATTAATAATATTTTTATTAATAAACCATTCAAAAGCAAACAAATATTGTTTGCTGGGATAGCAAATTAAAAAAAATTGGCCGATGTTGACAATCGACCTTTTGTTTTTCCAAAAGGCCGGTGTTCGCAACATCGGTCTTTTTCTATTATGTGAATATCGACCTTTTTATTATTCGAACTTCAATATCAATCTTTATAATTTATTTATCATATTTAATATTAACAAAATCAGATACAACAACATCTAATATGTTTTCAATAATTCTAATATTAAAACTAAAAATATCCTTTCTAAGTACATATATATAAATTTATATATCCGCTGTGATGATGACACCAGTGATACGGTCTAACTATCGTTAACCCGTGTTGTGAGGTGGTGATGGTGGGGTTATGTTCTAATGGTGATTAGAGATGATGGTGTTGTATGTGCTCTCATGAGAGACGTGATTTATGTCTTAATGAGAGTATGAGATAGAAGGTGCCTTTTGTTTTCTCCTCCGTCGGAGCCCCCCATCTGTATTCTACCAGCCTTTATATAGGGTTCAGGCTGGTAGTTTCTGAGATAACCCTTTGTGTGGTGGTTATTTTAGTGATGATCTCTGTACATGCTAAATAATTGTTTTATTATCGTGTATGTGGAGGAAGCGCGACATAGCCGTTCGTAGCCGCTTCATAAGGTCGACTGCCAGTCTTATTCGGGTAGTTTCCAAATGGTGTCTTGTCTGCATATTCGGGCCTTAACGAATCGTGTTATTCGACCATCGGTAAAATGACCTATCATTTGCCATTCAAGCCTGCGATGTCATCTACGGATGCATTGGAGGCTTAAGGAAATGTTTACTACTTCGATATTTTATGGTATTAAGTTCGGATTATCCTTCCTCTGGATAGTGCTATGTTTTCGAGGAGGTTTGACATATCATTTGCCTCCCAAGCCTGCGATGACTTCTGCGAATGCATCAGAGGCTTCGGGAATGACAATCATATCTTGGTCGGGTAACATTATGTGTTTATCGATTAGTGTCTCCCACGTCTGCGAAAATTTCATAACTGTTCGAGAGCTTAGATCTAGCAAAAGTTCATATCCGGAAGTATTTGAAGATTGCCTATTTAGTCCTACATGGGACTTATATTGCCGCTTGTAGTATATATATTTTCATTTTCAGCTTTTGTTATGGAACCAAATTTTTAAGGATGTTTGTTCATAATCTGCAAGAACGGATTAATAATTCATGCGAATTTGAAAATGATCATCATTTCTTGAGCACTTGGTTTTGTTTTGTAACTTTGTTTATCGTGTTCCGGGCAATTGTAAGCAAGAATGGTGTTGTCTATGCTCTCATGAGAGACGAGATTTATGTCTTAATGAGAGTATGAGATAGAATGTGCTTTTTGTCTTCTCCTCCGTCAGAGCTCCCATCTGTGTTCTATCAGTCTTTATATAGAGTTCAGACTGATAGTTTCTAAAATAATCCTTCGTGTGATGATTATTTTAGTGAGAATCTCTGTCTTAACCGTTCGTAACTGTTTCATAAGATTGACTGCCAGTTTTATTCGAATAGTTTCGTCTTGTCTGCATACCGTAAAATGGCCTATCAATCAGAGAGAGCGCCATTGCCACAAATCAATATTATAATATGCACGCATGAATTACATTAAATCGTCCAAACTAAATTCCAACGTTCAAATTCGATATGACAGAAACCTGCCATCGTAACTGATCCGGATGCACACACAGTCACATACACAAATTTTTTTTTATGATAACATACACACTTTAGCATGTGCACTTTTGAAAGAAGCAAGGCATGCACTCCTCCACTCGGCCTTTCTCTCTCTCTCTCTTCAAGTCTTTTTTTTTTTTTTTTTTTGAAACCTTCGCAGAAACTGTGAAGTCGTAAGAGGGAAATCGAATTCTCGACCTTTGAGTAGAACAATTCTGAAACTTTTTCTCCTAGCCAACTGTGCTACCTCCCTCTCCAAGTCTTCAGGGATGGATTGGCGTTACCGGTTGCTTTCTCTTGCCTCGTAGTCATCATATCTCACTTTTTCTTCTTGACTCGATTAACGAGTGACTCAACATAGATCCATCCAAAGTACCAAGGAAAACTACATACATATACGTACAAAATTAACTCTTCTCCTTTCTTTCCTCCCTTCCCTAGGCTGTAGCCTGTAGGCACACAAAAAAATAAAAATAATAAAAGAAAGAATCACATTTCTCTCTCCATTCGAAAAGAAGCCGAATGCCACTTGTCGTACCGGTACCGTGCCACAATGCCACATTCAAATTATCAAATATATCACTCGTGGAAACGCCGATTCTCCGCTCTCTTTTTCCGCTCCGCTCTCTCTCTCTCCCTCTCTTTCTCCCTTTCTCTCTTTTTGAAGCAAAAACCCAAATACAGCTTGTGCTTTCCTTAACAGAGAGCAAGTGTTGAACTAAAGTCTAAAACCCTAACGCTCGAGTGTCGATGGGCTGTGTCAATGGCAAGTGCTGTCGACTCGAGCGTCGTCGAGGGCCCCACTCTCAGAACACTTCCTCATCCCGCCACGTCAACTCGTCCCGCTGCCAGATCATCACTGATCCCACCACTTTGGGGTCCACCCAAATCCCTTCTCACGGCCTTATGCTCCAGTTCTCCGCTCTCTCTCACAGGGGACACTATCCCGATTCGCTGGGGAGAGAGAATCAAGACGCCTTCCTGATTAAAACCCAACTTCTTTCGAACCACAATTTGCATCTATTTGGAGTTTTTGATGGCCATGGCGCGTATGGCACGCAGTGTGCAAGGTTTGGCCAACTTTTCATGTGATTTTGTTGTGTAATTTTTTTAGTTGAGTAATTTGGTGTGAATAATTGTCGGAATAAGCCTTCTTAATGGCAATCTTTTTTTGTTCTGATAATTAGAAAGTATTTCATGAAACTTGCCTTCTTGTGAGCTCCCCTTTATTTTAGATGGATAGTGACAAACTGACAATTCAATGTTGCCACCCATAACCAAGTAACGGTTTCAATTCATTCCAAGGAAATCAATGCAAGACGTAACTTTTGGATGAAATTGAGGTTTTTCTTTCCATTTTTCTCACTGCACCTTCCCAGAGTAGCAATGCCTTGATAGAGCCAGCGGGGATATTAGGTTAAAAATAGAAGGGGGATCCTCATTCCTTGCATCAACACCATACTCCAATTATTTTCGTCCTTTTAAGAGCTTCATTAATTAGTTCATGTCAAAATCTATTTAAACTTTGAATGTTCAGGTTTGTGCGTGACCGGCTACCTGAGGTTCTATGTGCTGACCCCATTGCCTTGCAAGCAGACCCTACAAAGTCATTCCATGAAGCTTTCCTCACAGTGAATTCAGAGCTACATAACAATCCTGATATAGATGATTCAATGAGCGGGACCACAGCCATAGTGGTGTTGGTGTCTGGGGACATGCTTTACGTGGCAAATGTTGGCGACTCCCGTGCGGTATTAGGTGTGTTAGGAGGAGATGACACAGTTCTTGCCGAGGATCTGTCCAGTGATCAGACTCCATTTAGGTAAGTCATAGTTGTTTACACGTATTATGTAGGCATACAAATAGTGAGTTCAGTGTTGATTAGTCTCCAGCCACGTTTGGCAGAGATCAATGAATAGAAAAACCATGAAAAACTAAATGGATCCTCAGTGGGTAAGGAAGATATTAGCATTTTGGTTTGAGTGCTTTCTTTCAAATACCAAACCTTCCTGCTTGTTCATGCAATAAAACTGGAACAAAAAAGACAGCACATACATTGTATGGAAGGTGGTTAAAATTGCATATCGTCTGGCTAGCCCCGTCTAAATTCCATGTTACTGAAACATGTTTGTAGAGAAGATGAGAAAGAGAGGGTGAAAAAATGCGGGGCCCGCGTCCTAACTGCTGGCCAAGTTGAGGCAACGGCGGCGGCCATTATAGATGGAACCCAGATTCCAGAGATAGAGGGAACTGGAGATGCGAGTTTTGAGGCCGATGAGGGAGACCCCCCGAGGCTTTGGGCAAGGGACGGGATGTACCCTGGAACTGCCTTCACCAGGAGTGTAGGAGATTTGATGGCTGAAGGGATCGGTGTGGTAGCAGATCCTGAAGTAAAGGCTGTCAGGATATCTCCTTCTCATCTTTTTTTCGTGCTGGCCAGTGATGGGGTCTTCGAGTTTTTGTCAAGCCAGGCCGTCGTTGATATGGTAGCAATTATGAGTCTGTTTAATTGCTTATTAATTACTGTTTTTACGTCGGACTTGTGAGGCAAATCCAATAATTATCCTGGAATTGAACATGTTGAGCACGGCTGGTGCCCTAAGCCTTAAGGCTAATTTATCAAGTGACGGGACTTAAGGATCCTGGCTGAATCCCTCATATATATAGATATATATAATATATATATATATATATAGAGAGAGAGAGAAATGCTATGGTGCATTACGAAGCCATGATTAGTTTTGGCATCACATTCAAATTTCAAAAAAGAAAATTTGATAAAATCGATCCAACCCATATCTCCATATTGAAATCTCACCAGAGACCAATTTTTCATTTTTTATAACTTTTTTACTATTTTTTATTGTTTAGAGTGGTATGAAATTTGTTGATACAATGATTTCTGAACCATCTAATATAGTTGATTTTGCACTCCTCTAAAAAATAGTAAAAAATTCTAAAAAATGAAAAATTTGGTTAATAGTAAGATTCTAATGTGGAAATCATTGAACGTTTTGGATCGATCGTTTGAATTCTAAAATTTAAAATTCGAGCCTGATGCCAAACTAATTTTGGCTTCGTAATGCACCATAGCATTTCTCTCTCTATATATATAGAGAAAGAGGGGGGGGGGGGGGGGCTAGGGTGCATTACTAATTTTGACTTCGATGCACCATAACATTTCTCTCTATATATATATAGAGAGAGAAAGAGAGGGTGCTAGGATGCTCCATGGAGCACCAAATTGCTTATACTCCACCTTCGTATCTCTAATTTCAAAGTTCAAATGACCAATCTAAACCGTTGATCATGATTTATATACTTCTTTGGAGATTGAATTTTACATTTTTTTGAAATTTGTTGCTATTTTTTTAGAGAGGTGAGAAAATTGGTGATTAAATGATTTCTGGATTAACCAATATGAGTGATTTCCTACTCTAAAAAATAGCGAAAAGTTAAAAAAATGTAAAATCCACACAACATTTCAAAAAATGTAAAATTCAATCTCCAAAGAGATTTCAATATGTAGATCATGTTCAACGTTGATCGTTTGAACTTTAAAATTGGAGATACGGATGTGAAACACAAGCGATTTGATGCTTCATGGAGCATCCTAGCCCCCCCTCTCTCTTTCTCTATATATATATATATAGAGTATGGCTAGGATGCTTCCATAAGCACTTCGGGTGAAACGCTTACGGGTCAAATTTTAAAATGTAGCATCTGAAATTTCGATTTAAATAGCTCAATAATTTATTTATATCATAATCTTGTAGAATACTAATTTTTTCTATTTTTAGAATTTTCTAACTATGTCTAATGATTTTTTAAAGTTGACCCAAAAAATAATAAAAAACCTTAATTTTTATGTCAAATAAGGCCATCTTTAAAAAATCATTAGCCATAGTTAGAAAATTCTAAAAATAGAAAAAATTAGTATTCCACAAGATTATGATATAAATAAATTATTGAGCTATTTAAATCGAAATTTCAGACGCTAGATTTTAAAATTTGACCCGTAAGCGTTTCACCCGAAGTGCTTATGGAAGCACCCTAGCCATACTCTCTCTCTCTATATATATATATATATATATATATAAACAAAATCTTAATCTTGGTTAACTTTAGTTTACCTTCAATGTTGGCCCTACCTTTTGCACTTCATCGTACAAATTCTTTCCACATATTGATAACATTGGCCTAAAAGTTAGCACACATAGAAGACACTTAGAAAAAGCACCTCAAATAATCAAAAGTAAAGAATATATGAAACTAAATGGATGGGCTTAGGTAGGTAGACAGCTGTGTTATGTAACATACATCTGTTCCCACTGCTTTGGTGCTTATACCTTTCTTAACTTAACAGCTTTGCTAACCTCATTTGTTTATTTGATCTAGCTGTCCAAATTTTCTGATCCGAGAGAGGCATGTGCAGAGATTGTTTCAGAATCATACCAGATCTGGCTAGAGCATGAATCAAGAACTGATGATATAACAATAATAATTGTGCATATCCAAGATTCCTCAGAAGTATGATTACTGATTCTAGGTTGCAAAATATTTTTGCGGAAATCAGCTTTATGACTGACTCCCCTAAGTATCATTTGATTTATCTATATTAGTTCTTTTTTTATTACCAATTACTAATTAACTGTTAAACTCCGTAATCCCTGCATTCTGAATTCAATTCATGTCAGCTTTAGTTTAAGTTTGGCTCAGTTGTCTTTAATTTTGCATTAAACTCCCAGTTTAGCTTCTAATTTTGAAACCACTGATTCTAATTTTGAAACCACTGTTATCAATACTTGACCCTCAATTGTGCAACTAGAAACCAAGCAAGACAACAAATGGTGCCATGAATGGGAGAAATTTGGTCTAACTATTAGTAACATGTGTTAATGCACATTTTTATTGGACCTGACCAAAGGAAATTGGTAAGGGAAGGGTATGAAAGTTTTTCTTGTTTAAGGAATACAAATATTGCAAAATTTTGTATGGGTCACTTTGAAAAATTGTAGTATTGTACTCTCCATACTTTTGAGTAGGCAGGAATGAGGGGATGTGCAGCTCACATACAGAAAACTGTCATTTAGTTATTTCTAAAGAAAGGAGGATGATGGTTTAAAAGATGCTTCTGATGTTCTGTAGTGGTTCAGCAGTTTGGTCAGGTGTATAACTATTAGACACAACATTTGCACTTGAGAATATGTAAAGTTAGTTTGGTTGGGTGGTGGAGTCATAGTACTTCAAGGATAATAGACACAAGAGTAAAACATGAAAGGGCGTATCTTCCATTTTGTATGATATACTTAAAATTCTGTTTAACAAAATTTAATTGATCAGTCAGGTTCTTCAGAGAACCACCAAGTAATTCAGACAAAAATTAAGGATGAGAGGTTCACTCTCCTTAAGGAACATGGCCTCTCAGGTGTTGCCCCGTCTCCAGCTGGCAACATTTCATGAACAAGGTAAAATCCTTTTTTTCATGGCAACATTTCATGAACAAGGTAAAATCCTTTTTTTCATGTGTGGAGGCAAACGAGGTAAACTCTTGCCTTATAATTTTGGTATATTGCTAATCACTTACCTGCAATTTATCAATAGTTTGAAAATCATTTTTAAACATGGCAGGGTTTGGGCAATCTAAAATCACCTGTTTCATACCTTAAAATTAAATCACTCTTTTGCTTCGAGCAAAATATGCCTTAAATTATGATCGGTTAACTTCCTGATTATAAGTTGATACATACTGTGGCAAAAGGAGGACAAGTATTACACCTACAAAAGTTCTGCCCCTGATGTGTTTTTTTTTCAATTTTCTTGTTTTCAGGAATTACTCGTTTGTATATTAATAAGAAAGGGATAATTGGAAGTGCCGGAGAAAAGATTTCAAGTACACTCTAAATCCTCAACATCTGCCTTCTGCGGAACAAGAATAAGTATTCCATGTACACCCACATAACTGGGGAAGTATCTACACCAGCATTTTATGAGAGTTCCACAAAACTGCTCAAACTGCAGTTTATCTCTTCATGGAAATAACACGGAGAAGATGAGCGATCATTCTCAAGTTCTGTAGAGATTTAATAATGTGTATGTTTTATGGGTGTTTTAAAGGAGTTTTTGTTACTTAGAGGTTTTCCATGGGCAAAAATGATCGTGTTATTTTCTATCTTGGCGGTGTGATCATTAGTTTTGGCAGTTTTTAGAGATTGGAGTCGGCCTTTTAGTTTTCCCTGATTCCAGTCTCTTGTTTGAAACTTTGGATGCACACAATACAAATTGTAATCTAATGCTAACTCATTTCTGATGTAATGCTTCATTGCTTTGTTCCCTATGATATGTTATATTGCTACCTTCTGTTGTTCAATTGCTACTTTTGGATTAGCTATGCTTATATTTAGATTTTTGACAAATTAATTTGCTGGGCAGATTTAGAACTTGCTGTTTTGTGTTTTTGTATGATGATTGATTGATTTATTGTTGATGACTTGTTGGCATCAGATACAATTATACAAATAAATAGTGTTGGCTCTTTGAAAGAGAGGAATATGCTTGTGAAAGTTCAACTTTAGGCTGTGTTCACTAGTGCGAAAACATGCGATTAATGATTATCTGGCATGAAAATATCCTTTCTAAGTACATAGATATAGATTTATATATCCGCTGTGATGATGACACCAGTGATAGGTCTAACTATCGTTAATCCGTGTTGAGATTATTTATTATGGATGAAAGGCATGCCAGTATGCATTCATATCCTTGTAATAATTATGTCATAAAACAATATGCATTAATTTGTCAAACTTGTAATAAATGAGAGACTATTCATACGTATTTAAATTATTTATTATACCAGCAATCTTTTTATTCATAATATACCAGTAATCTAACAACTTTTGCATGTTAATTCAACATGTTTTAAATTGTGCAACTTTTAATTCGCTGATGTGATCATTTTCAGTCGGTGCAAAAAAAAAAAAAAAAATCTTTAGTAATTAAAGGAACATATTAGTTATAAGAAAAAAAGTAACATTTTTCGACAACTTGCTGAGTGTATAAAATTGCTAAATCAAATGCTCCATATTTTTTTAGTTAAAAATTTCAAGTGGCACGTTTGAATTTGTAAGAGGATGAATATATATGCTGTAACATGCATTGAACACTTTTGTCAGGATTAGTAGTAATTATGATAAAATTTGTTTTTTTTTCTTTTAACAAATGATATTTGTTAAGTTGTGTAAAGTTGAGATGTGTTCTCATTTTTGGGAAAGATTGGTGTACAGAACAGAACTGTGAAATAGTTTGGTAGGAAAAAAGAAAAACGAAGAGAAGTATCAATTCTGTACATTAGTAATTACTTTGATTTGAAGTTTGAAAAAAAATGTCTGCAATATAAAAAAACACAAGTGGATTGAATACTTGAAAAGAAAATAGTAATACACAACAAATACAAATTAATGCTTCAGTACAGTTGATCTTGGTTCGAGAAACGATAATTAAATTAAACGATTAAGAAAATGAAAACCGACAACAATTGACCTTAACTATTCACGATCCACCGACCAGACCCCTCCTCTTTTTTTTTTCAATTATTTCAATTGGCTTGTGTTCTCTGACCTTTGGAAATCTCTCTTTATCTCTCTCTCGCACAAGCATATCTCTAATGGCGTTCTTCTTCAAGGCGATTCCATCCAAAGGTCGATCGTCGTCTCCAGTGGAAATTGTCAGATGCACCAAAGAATCCCTTGTTGCAGTACAAGATAGAAGTGCCGCAAAGGTTATTTTATTTTTTTTTTTTTTTTGCAATTTACACAGTCACAGGGTTTTAGTTTGGGATTCATATCTCACGAAATATTCTTTGTATTATGAAATACCAATCGAATGGATTCATATAATTTCGAAATTCACACGTATAAATTTCAGAGTTGTATCAATCATTCAATTGTTATTCTATAAAATAAAGTATATCGTGAGATGTGAATTCTTTAATTTGTGTTACTACGTTTTCACTATTCAGATTTTAGCCATTTTTGTGATATTTTGGTGAGTGCACTGTGTTCATGAGTTGACAACATTGAAAATGACAGAAAAGATAGTATTTTTACTAATTTTAAATTCCATAATAAATTGTAATTCATATTATATTTATTGAATCAAGTAGGTCAAAGTCTACTTTAATGATTAATTAATCAAGAAAATGAAAAAAATTCTAAGTTTTATTGTTAATCAAATAACTTAAAACTTGTGATGATTTGTATTTAACGATACTTGATGAAATTTTGAAATTACTAAAATACTATGAAAATTTATAGATTTTTTTTACTGCAACTAAATGTTTATAGTTTTATTTTTTACGGTTTATTAGAAATTTAGGATTATGTTTACGAGATTGTCGAATTATTCGTAGTTAAATCTAAATCCTTTATATTTTTTTGTCAACACATACCGCTCGTGATGTGAAACAAAATCAACTGTTCAAAATTGCTTTTATAAATGTAAATATTTGAATTTTTGTTTCACAAAAGATATACGTGTCTCATAAAATAATTTGAAGTCCATTCATTCTCTTTAAAAAAATGAGTTTCGGTTGAACGAGTAAAATATGAGTTTTGATAACAAATAGTTAAATAAAATAGACAATTTAAATAAAAATTAGTGGAAAAAGTGCAAGTAGTTAATTAGTCTTCTGAATTTTTAAAGATATTTAGATTACAATATCATCAACTACATCACGTTTTAATGAAATCGGGTGCCACAACACATGGACATGGTCCCACAACCAAATCTCTCCATACGCTGATCGTATCTCTCTTCTCTCTCTCTCTCTCTCCAATGGCGTTCTTCTTCAGAGCTGCATCGTCTAAGGCGCGTTCCTCCTCTCCAGTCGACATCGTTAGATCAATCAAGGAGTCCCTACTAGCACTGGACACTAAAACAGTTGCCAAGGTTCCGACTTTTTCAATTTACCCCCTTAATAACACCTATGGATATTGCTATGTCATGCTAATGTCATTCTTATTTGGGATCTGATTTGTGCACTCTAATTTCTAGTTTGCAATTTTGTCATTGTAATTTGTTCAGTAAGATCTAGATCATGATATCCAACCTGAGTTACCTGACCCCTTTTTTTCGAAAGTAGATGAGCCAGTGTAGTGTCTAATTTATTTGGTAGTAAATTCCAATCTTTAACTTAACTTCTCTCCCAAACGTGTGTAAATATGACTCAAATCAGGATAACACATACTCATTGTTAGACAAAAGAATTTTACTGTTGTTGATTCAGTATTCAGTCAGGTCATAGATGGCAGTTCCTTTGCCGGCTGCTTGCGGGTTGTCTTTGTGACTGAACTTAGTGGATTTATTTTGACTCTTATGTAGTGTTTGTCTTGTCTTGCTACCATGAGATCATAAAAAAATAACCTAAAAAATCATTAATAAGGGAATTCATTAAATATATGAGGACCAATTTTATTTTATTAATTGTCAATTCTATAGTCAGTGCTTTACCTACTACTTTATTTGTCGTTGTATAATTAAGCACAAAAGAGGTCAATACAAAGAAATAAAGGCAAGTAGGAAAGTTTTTAAGAAGCCAAACAGATACTATATTGGGTGATTGATTATACATGAGTTAGACTGGTAGTGAAATCCATGGGTATCTCAAAATTACCTTGTATCATGTCCATTCATGTTGTTCATGACTGAAGAACCAGTTTTCAGGCAATAATCCTTTCTTGATTCAGAAAAACCCCAGTTACCTTTCTGTGGTGCTTCAAATCTATCTAAACCAGCATCTTTTATGCCATTTTGCAATTAAGCACACACAAACTAATTAATAGATTAATACTTATATTATTTTGTGTGAAACGTTTTTGGTTAGTCAAGGTTCTCAAATAAAGGAAAATAAATTGGAATTTTTTCTAACCACAATATACATTTTCTTTTAGTTTACTGCTTCTAAATTTTATAGGCACTGGAGGATGTAGAGAAGAACATTAGCATTTTGCGACAAACACTGATTGGTGATAGAGAAACAGAGCCAAATCAAGAAGTAATCATGCAAATAGCCATGGAAATTTGCAAAGAGGATGTGCTTTCTCTTTTTGTGCACAAATTGCCTTCTTTGGGTTGGGAAGTATGTACCACTTTTACATGTTGTATAATATAAAATATTTTTTTCATTCTGGAATATTATTATATGGAATAGTATGCCACATAATGGTCTTTCAGGTAGTGATACCGAGTATACCTGTAATAATACTGTCAGGTTTTTTATGCAAGAAAACTGGTACAAAAATGTAGACTGCAGTTAAAGAAATAAATTACTGAAAAGTATCATAGGAAATTTTCAGAGTTAAAATATTCGGAAGAAATTTCTTCATGAACAAAATCTCTGGGTACCAACTTATGATGTTCTAGGGGGAGGGGTTTAATCTTGCCAAATTATCTTTTTTGTATTACAATTAATTAGAACTTTTTATTATTTTCTTTTAGGCAAGAAAAGATTTGGTGCATTGTTGGTGTGTTTTGTTGTGGCATAAAGTAGGTTCCAACTACTGTTGTGTTCAATATTTGGAGAACCATGTTGAGCTTCTAGATTTCCTAGTGGTGTGGTAAGTTTGTTTATCCTTGTACAAGAGACCCTTTTTTCTAATTATACCCAATTTTTTACTATAGTTGCAAGCCCAAGATGTGAAATAATAAGCCAAACCCTAAACCTTCTTCTGTTATCCATCATCCCCATAAATCCAAAATGGTCAAATTATGCAAAGAAAAATATATATGTTGAGGTCTAGGTTTGTATGTACTGAATAGAAAGCCACTTGATTCTGTCCAAATTGAAAGCTCAGGGATGATTTACTAATGTTCTATAAACTTTTTATGGTATGACAGAGATATTTGCAACTAATTATTTGGTGATTTTTTTCCACCAAAAAAAAGTGAAAAGATATCTTGTATATGCCTTGTTAGTATCCTGAGAGGCTGAGACACTCTATAGAAGAAATCTGAATAACAATATTTCTTGATAAATATTACAGCTATAATAACATTGAAATTGCATTGAATTGTGGCAACATGTTGAGAGAGTGCATCAAGCATGAATCTCTTGCTAAGTAAGTTTATCTCTTATTTTCTTGATTTGTGTGTGTGTGTGTGTTTGACCAAATATCAATCCCCTCCCTCGTCTATTATTTCTGTTTTTCTCTGTTAATGGGAGACCTAAATTCAGAATTAATTCTTTGAATTGGCAATTCAAATTCAATACCAATTGCACAAACCAGGCTTGTCCATGCTAGCTGCTCCTGTTTCCTTTGTAGACCTCAACTTGCCCTAATTTGTGAAACTGAACCAATTGAAGTAAATTACATGTGATTGCTGAACTGTATTGTAAGTGCTGCCACATTAAGCAATGGTATGGTAAGGCCAGAATATTGTCATTTTTGTTATGATCAAATTGATTTAATTTTAGTGGTGCATTTCAGATATATACTCGAGTCAGCTAGCTTTGAGTTATTCTTTAAGTATGCTGAGTTGCCTAATTTTGATATTGCTTCAGATGCTCTCTGTACTTTCAAGGTTAAGCTTCCATTTTCTACTCAACATTTGTGTTTTCTTATTTGCCATGTTAGCCTAGATAGTTGAACTGATCACCTCACAAATTTACTGACGATTCCTAGTCTATTTAGCTAAGTATGAATATTGGTACTATAATTGTTCGGCTGCACGGTTCTTTCATGCAGCTAGTGTGCTCGTGCGAGTACACACACACACACACACATGAATTTTAGATACTACTACATGAATGGTACTTTGAGGAACTTCGTATTAAACCTTTTTAGCCTAATCAAGGTAATGATAGTATGTTGCACGCCAATCTGGTATTGATGCATTATGTAACTGGCATACTAGATCTATGTACTATTAAAAAGTTTTGGCTTGACAAATTAATAAAATTATTAACAGGATTTGCTGACAAAACATGAGATGGTAGTATCTGAATTTTTGAGCTCCCATTATGAACAGGTTTGTACTAATAGGCATTTATTTTAATCAAGTTTCCATGATTAGGCCTAAATAAAAAAATATTTTCTGTGCATTAAAAAAACTTGAAAAGCAATAAATGTCGTATATGCAACTCAAGTATGTTGTCACTTAGCATCCTAAATTGCCTGCAGTGCCCCTCTTTTGCTCTCACTTATTTAGTGATAATCGTGAGGAAAGTTCCTTTCTAGTATGTTTTAAGTGAATATGTCAATAGATATTGTTGGGTATGAGTACCTGTTTCGGTATAGAAAATAGTATAAATGCTTGTAGCGCCTTGATGAAATTGTATAAACTTGTATCTAGATTGTTATTACTGCATATTAAGCGATCTTTTTTTTCAATGTTTCGATGTTTGTACTATTTCAGTTCTTTGAGCTTTATGCAAAGTTAGTGACCTCTACCAATTATCTCACTAGAAGACAATCTGTGAAGGTTAGAAATCTCAAATAATGTACATTTACATGTAAACCTGCATTTTATTACGAAGTTCAAAAATTTTGTGATGCCAAAATGGTATTTGAACTGCTAATGGCGGCTTAGACATAAAAAAGGGCAATAAAAGAAACATCACCACTGCAGAATGGTACCTGGTATCTATACTTAATAATGATATGAAAGACCAAATTTTGGAGCAAAAGGTCAAGTTTTGGATGATTGATATCTCCCTAATCCAGAAGCATTTCTAATTCTTGGATAAAAGTTACCTTGAATGTTTATATAATATATAGGGACTAAAAGCACAGACGCTGTCCATCTTTTACCCTCATTTGTGTGCTTAAAAGAATAGTGAGCATGGAGATACTTTTTGAAAAGAAATTGGAGACACTTTTTTTTCAGTGTATGCATGGTATTTCCCATTCTACTGGTGAGAAAGTTTGTCTTGACATTTAACTGTTTATAATAATATCAACTATTTTATTATATTGACAGTTTCTATCTGAGTTTCTATTGGAGCCTCCCAATTCTCATATTATGAAGCGATACATCTTGGAGGTTCGGTATTTAAAACCAGCGATGGCATTGCTCAAGGTAATGTTCAAACAAATCACATCTTTTTTGACATTATATCAAAACTTTTACTGGACATTTTGAATTAAGTGAACAGAAGAACTAGTTCGAGCAATGTGAAAGTTGAGTTGCTGAGGAGGAACCAACCATAGGAAGCTGACCTGTTTAAATCAGTTAATTGTCTTTTGAGTGGTTCTAATTATTTTCTTGATTTGTTTTGGTTATACTAATTAGTTTGCTGATATGTAGGATTCAAGCAAAAATATAAAGATTTGTGCCTTTCACATTTTCAAGGTACAATCTCTACTCAACTGTTTCAAGTCCTTGAAATATACGTGTAATAACTTTTTAATCATAAAATTTCAAATGAAGATTTATTATTCATCATCTATTTACTTGTATTTTTGTATTCTTACATCTTTTAAACAGGTTTTTGTGGCCAATCCAAACAAGTCCCAGGAGATAATAGATGTGTTAGTAGAAAACCACGAAGAGTTGTTAAAACTAATACATAATCTTCCAATGAGTAGAGGTACTTGCAAAATATGATTCAATACTTGTTTGGTTTTTTCGTATCATCTACCTAGCATGGATCAGCATTTAGCCATCTATTGCTTGGAATAAGCGATGTTAAGGTTTCATATGGATATTGGTGCCATCCAATACATGACCTTTGCCAAGCCCAACTATTCAACATCATTCAGGAAATGGAAAATGCAATTTATTGAAATAGCACCATTTTGGAGTTTTATTGCCAACTATGAAAGATGTCCTATATTTGAAAGTAATGATACTGGCCAATTCACGAATAGTCTCTCTCCTGTCACTGATATTTTCCCAAGCTGGTCACACTATTTCTGTCTTAAAAAAATCCTGCTTCATGTTGGCTTTTCTACTTCTGTTCATAGGTGAAGATGAAGTAGAGGAAGAGGTAGAGCTAATTATCAAGGAAATTGAAAGGCTGTCACGTGTGAGACGGTGAGCGCGTATAGATCTGTGGTAGCATATGCAATTATATATATATATTCATTTTCTTGTGGTTACTATCTATCTATATAATAGCTGCAAGATTGCATTAGTTATAGCTGTTTTGTACATATGATATTGTAACACTTTATTTTCAAGTTAAATTATTTGTGTGCTTAATACATGAGGATTGCATGATTTGTTGGGTCTTCTCTCTCTCTCTCTTTTTAAAAAACTTGGCAGTAGCTGCCAAAGCTTTTTTATTAAAAATAAAGTGTGCCTTCTCTCTCTCTGTTTTTTCTTTTAATTAGCATGTTATAATAAGAAATGTTGAAGAGAAGGTAAAGCTCTTGTATGTTCTGACATTTAAGTATTTAACTATCTACAGGAAAAACTCTTGTATGTTCTGACATTTAAGTATTTAACTTCTGAAATTTGTTACCATATGTCCCTAATTCATAAATATTGTTGGTGTTGATTTTGTGATTTACATTAGATAAATGGGGTGTTTTTCTGTACTGGTATGATGATCTCTGATAGATATGGTTGATGCAATTGTCAGTATATGGTGTTGAGGATAAGTAGTTTTATGGGAGAGATTAGATAGACTATAGGGAGATTGTTGTTTGTTATTTGCTTCTTTTTTAATGAAAAATGAAGTGGTGACGTTTTTTCCTCACTTATTTGAAAAAAGAAATTCATAAATATTTAATATCATTTTTTGTTAATTATTAATTTAAAATTGAAGAAGAACAGCTTCATACGAACCAAAAAAATGCTGGGATCTTTAAAAAAAATGAAAATTATTACTTTGTAGGGGCTTAAAATTTATATTTTTAATCATATTAAAAAATTATCATTGCAACTCCCTCAAATTGATGTGTAGAGTTCAATTAGAAAAAGAAAATTAGCCATCTCTTTATTTATTTCAAATCAAGCTCCATCACAAGAAACTCATTATCGGCCACACAGTTTTTACTTGTTACATGTATCTAAAGTTCTAAACGCATCTGGAATCTGGATTTTCTATGACTGTTGGAGTGTGACATACATGTGATGCATTTGTTGCACTCTTTGGTGACGTATTAAGTGTTTAGAAATTGACATACAAGTGATACATTTGATGCAACAGAAAACCAGATTGTGTCGACCAATCTCTGATCTCTCTAGTTGTTTCCTTACTCCTCTAGAATAAGCAGATGTAGAATCTATGCACCATCATCTATTCTTTTGTTTATTCTTTCGAATCAACATAAAATTTACACAGTTAGATGCGAAGTTGCATCCTTTTTATTTTCTCTCTGTATAGTCTAAGTATATATACCGTTAATTAGATGAAGATGAATAGAATAAATAATGGGCGAACTATTATATTTGTATTTGATTTATTTTTAATACGAATTTGAATTTGAATTGAATATTAGATGTATACAAATTAGGTAATGAAATAAAAAAATACATAAAATCTTACTATAGTGTAAAATTTTCAAAATTATTGTCAGTAAATAATTTAATTATAAAAATTATATTAATACTTTGTACCTAATTTCAAAAATCATAAGTTTCTGCATATTAAGTATTAAATCAAGTATGGTATTCACTTTTTTCGAAAATTTGGATACATATAATATATAATATATTCATATCCTATATCCGTATTTGATATTGAGATATTGAATATTCAATAAAAAGGGAAAAATATCTAATTCAGTTGCACCCCTCATATAAACTACTTGAATGCTTTAAACTTGTAAGTCATTGTATAGTTTTTAAATGAATACATGATATATTTAATTATATTGATAATTCTACAATAATCTTTGTAAATAAAAATAACATTTCTGAACAATATCATGTTTTCGAAAACTATAATATTTCTACTCATGAAAAAAGAACATCGAAAATTGTTTTATTATGGTGGATATAATTTAGTAAAAAAAGACATAGACAATCTTTCACCTAAGCGATTTCGAAATTTAAAACTACGTAGAATGATCAAGAACATAAGATTTATGGAAAATGTTACGTAGATATCAATATTGATATCGATTATTGATACCGATGTTATTATGCACATTTAGTTGAGTTATTATGCATATTATTTCAGTACAAAAATTACATGAAATTATATGCATAATAACTTAAATAATATACATAATAACTCAACTAAATATACATAATAACATCGATATCGATAATTCGTATCAATATTGATATCTACTTATCAACTTTCCAAGATTTATATTGTTGAAATGAAACACAAAAGAATGGACAAGAATAAATTGTGAATAAATTTCATCCAAAATGATTGTGGAGGATTGTTATCCAAATGCTTCCTGTTACACAATCCTCCTTTCCAATTTCCGAAATTACCCTCGGTTCTTACCACTCTTCTCGTTCCCTCCAGAGACTAACACTAATACTGTAATACACTATGCAGCTGAGCCACGCTCCTCTCTTCCCCTCCAATGAGCACCCTCTCCCCTCTCACCCCTTCTCTCCCTCTCTCCCCTCAATCCCCCAATTCCCAAAGCGTCTCTCCCTCTCACCTCCTCTCCTCTCGCTTCCAGGTCTCTGCTTTCACGCTCTCTCTCCGTTCCCCATCTCTTCCCAAACTACCCCTCCCTTCTGAGATTCCCAAAATATCCTCAACCCAAACCCTCTTCGACCAGAAGCTCCACCTCCTCCACTCACATGGCATCGATTTCTCTCCCTCCGACCTCCGCCGCATTGCTACCATGTGCCCCGAGCTCCTCCCTGCCAGCTCTTGCCTCCTCTCCTCCGCCATCTCTTTCCTTATCACAGAGGTTGACCTCTCTCCGGCCAACCTCCCACCTTTGTTGAGACGACGACCTCGCCTGCTTCTATCTCCAGTCAAGACACGGTTGAGACCTGCGCTTTTCTTCCTACTGTCGCTGGATCTCACCCCAGTTAAGGATTACGCTTTTCTCCTCTGCTTCTCTGTGGAAGATAAATTTCTACCTAGATTGGATTTCTTGCAAGAGATAGGGTTTTCGCACAGAGAGGCCAGGTCCATGGTTAGAAGGTTTCCCCTGTTGTTTAACTATTCAATCGAGAGAAATATGAGACCAAAATTTGAGTACTTGACCAAGGACATGAGACGAGGTTAGGCTTCTTTGCCTAGTACACATTTATTTTCTTTTGGCCATTTAGTAGATTCCTTTTGGTGCTTGGTATGCATGGACCTACTATTGGATAACATTGCATAATGTATTAGTTTATGAACTATGTAAAATGGGTATGCACAATATATAACAACATGGGTAAAGAGGCCTAATAATGAAATTTCAGGATTAACTGTTTCCTTGTAAAACAAGTGCTGTTCTGATCAAAATAGAAGCTGCTGTGTTATTGGTAACAAGGATAGGATTCAGAAAGCTATATATCATTTCCAAAGATAAATGACAGAAATTAAGTATGAGATGGCTGCAGTGTTCAGGTGCTCAATCATTTCTGGAGAAAGTTATCTTTTCTTTTTTTTAAAAAAAAAGCAATACTGGAGTAGAAGTTTGGTATGGTGTTCCTGGGAAAAAAATCTGCTGCTCGCCATCATGACGAGTAGGGGCCTGCTCGCCCAGATCTAGCCACCCAGTTTAAACGGATGGCTGTGATTTGATGCAATTTGATGCAGGGGAGCAAGGTATTATGATACATTAGTACCGTTAGATAAATTTTGAACGGTTCAGATTTAGATGAGTAGGGAGGCGAGCAGCAGATCTCATTCCCTGTTCCTCGGGCCAAGGAATTTGATTGAGTTTTTCATAGTCTGATTCTTCTAGAATATCCATAGGTGCAGTTTAGTGTAATTTTCTAAATCTGTGTATTTGGGCTTCAAACTAGAATACTACTTTCCAGATTTCATCTATATCTTGTGTACTATGTCTGGGTAAAAGTAAAGCAACTATTACAACATTTAAATTTGTTCCTTCTGGTTAAAGCTCCAAGATCATGATTTGTATCAAAGAGCCTGATAATGATTGTTTTGAAGACACTGCCAACATTTTGCTGTTGTTCATAGTGATAACATGAAACTAAAATAGGCATGGTACATGAGTAGAAGACTAGAGTGCTAATTTGTTCTAGAAGGGTATGCCAGTGACTTAAAAAAAGAGTAGATTATGATTTAGAGCTGACAAAGCTAGCAAAATCCCTGTTCTCTGCAGTATATGATACTTCCAAAGTGTATAGATTGAAGTGGCTATGTAACTGGTTCAACTATACTGAATTGTACTTTACAATCTGATTCAATCCTAACTGGATTTCAGGTTTAGAAGAGCTTAGAGATTTCCCAGAATATTTCTCATGTAGCCTGGAGAATCGGATAATACCAAGACATGAAATGTGCGAGCGAATGGGAATCAGGTTATCACTACCTGCAATGTTCCGGCCAGGAGATGCAAAATTTAAATCACTCTTGCGGAGATTTGGAGGCTCATCTATACCTGTCACAGATTCGCCTCTCTACAGTGCTGGTCTGAACTGGCGTATTTGATAATAGAGTTTAATCTGTACATGTTTATCATTTTTTAATGAACAAGGGGGAAAATGTTATTTGTTCTTTTTGCTGTGTGTGTGTGTCTGGGGGGGGGGGGGGGGGGGGGGGAGAGATAATTGGTGGTGGTAACAGTAACCTTGTTCTCGCCTGTAACTGGTACACAGCTTTCTTTTATACGCCAGCCGTGTTATATGTAGTTATTTACAGGCATAAAAAAGCATAAGCCCAATATGCAGACATGTTATATAGTGTATATTGTGTACGCGCTTGTTTTTATTATTTTAGCTAGAAATCTTCCAATATAAAGCACTTTTAAGTTCAGGTATATTCATACTAAATTATTGCTGTATATAGCAATTGACCATGTATTCTATTCTCCAACCTTAGCTAGGGCTAGTGATTTGACAACGGGCCGGGTTGGTTCAAATCCGTCCGGTCCAACGGGTTGGTCAGGTCGGTTTTCAAGGTTCAAATTTTGTAGGCCGATCGCAATCCGTCTTCGGCCGATGGGTCGGCGGACCGGCGGATTTGAGGCGGGTTCAGAGCGGGCCGGTCCGGTCCGGGTTGGGTTAACGGGTTGTATGGTTTTTTTTTTTTTGAATTTTTTCGATTTTTATTTATTTAATGGGTTATACTCGGGTTGGGATGGATTTTGCACGGGTTTGGGTGGGTTTCAGCGAGTTTGGGACGGGTCGGTCCGAGTCGGTCCAATCTCGAGCCGGATTTGAGTCGGATTTTTCCAAAAAATTTGGTCGCAATCCGTCTTTGGCTCTCGTTTTTTTTGGATAGATTCGCACGGGTTGGGTTTTTCGGGCTGAGTCAGATCCGGTCGGGTTTTGTCAAATCTCTAGTTAGGCTGTCAGTGGGTATGATACGAGTTGGGTGGAGGTATTTTTATATTCGTACTCATTTGAAATTGGCCATATTCTTACTCGTTGAAATTTAGCTTACTCGTACTCTTTTCTTATTCGTTAAAATTACCGAGTAACTAACAAGTAACAGACTAAAAGGATAATATTTGTAAACATACTATCGGAATTTATTTATTTAATACAAGCGTGTTTCTACATAAATATGAATATAAATGTACAATTGATTTCAACTCAAATCATTTTATCAAAACAATCAAATTAAAATGTAAATATTTCATCTTTTATCTAATTTTTCTACTAATATTTTTTTTAGTAAGGTTATGGTAATATGCATAGGACACCATCTTTCGTCCTATGTGGTTATGTATTTTCTCAACAAATTGAGATTTAATTTGCTAAAAAAATTCTTCATATAAAAATCTTGTAGAAAATCAAATTTTTTGATTTTTAGAGCTTTCTTGTTATTTTTTTAAATATAAAAAACAGTCCAGATTTAATATTAAAAAGTGTCATTTTCTGAATTGTTTTTAAAATATTTAAAAAATAACAATAAAGTTCTAAAAATCACGAAATTTAATTTTCTGTAGATTTTGATATGAAAAATTTATTTAGCAACTTAGATCTCAATTCATTTTAATAGAAAGTATGGGTTCCGATTTTGTTATTATTTTAATAGAAAGTAGGATCCTACCATCTAAATTCGGACTGTTCAATTAAAACAAACGAATCAAAATTGACAGAGAGGTTGTTATCTTTTGAATCTAATTAGTCCATTTTCTTTCAACGATTTGAATTAAGAAAAGTAAGTTTCTGTCAAATCCTATCTAGTGTAGTGGTGAGATACAAGATTTTCATGGGATCTGGTGTGCAAGTCCCGCTAGGAATTACTTTGAGAGAGATTTTTCAAGTTTATTTTCTGATTTGTTTGTGGATATATGTGTTGTAAGAACAATGAATAGAAAAAATAAAATTAAGTTTCTATTTTTCTTTTTTTTCTCCAAAAAAAGTAGGTGATCTCAGTCGTCCTTTTCGGGTACGTTAATTGCAGAACATTATGTGACATTTTAGTTTCAATTTTTGAAAGCTCATATCTTATCTTATGACTATCAGATCCGGATTATTTTTTCTCAGAATGTTTATAATCGTTATGAACAAAATAAAATTAATATTTAATATATTCATTGACCGTTGATATTTTCTTAATTTTGTTTGCTTTGAAATCCTCTAATGTAAACATTTTATATGATTACTGGAAATTATTGTATATGTGGTATTTCTCTCTTTTCAAAATTATTGAAACCTATCTAGCGTACGATTTAATATAGAGATGAAAGCATTCTCTTTTGCCTTTTCATGATGAACAATGTACTAATGAGAATTTAATTAAGAGGCATTTAATAGCAGATGCTAGAATTTCGTGAATTCTTATATATAAAAATAAATAAATAAATGAATAAAATAAATGAAAACAATATACTAATGCATTTACATCATCTTTTTTTTTTTTGACAAATTTATCTAATGCATTTGCAAGCAATTTGTTGTCCTATAAAAATAATATGAACATTTATCTAAGGCATGTGGGACCCAACTGAACACATCTCCTAAATCGTGCAAGCAAAATATTTGTTCTTCCCATTATCCTAACCAATTAATATGCTAATTTAATGCTTGCAAGCAACACACTTGGATTAAATCCAACCCGCTTAGAACATGTGATCCGATCCGCTATTACAAACTTGTATTATGGCCTAAAGATAACGCTTGTAACTAACTATATTTCTGATAACTGAATTAAAGATTTTGTTTCTATTTCATTAAAAGCTTATTTCCTTCAGTTCACAATGACATCAATTAAATCACCAAAGCATGGATGTATGATATGAATATCAGAATATGATATGCATATATAATTAGTTTTAAGCTGACAGCCTATTTTATATCGGATTTATAAATCATGACCAACCCGACCCAATAAAAGAATCCAAATTATTTGGCAATTCACATGGACTTGTGGCAGTATATACTGATTTCATTCCAGCCTCTACAAAAGGAGGTGAGCTTGTGGCAACACAGGAAGTCAAACCACCAGCTCTTGAGAAACAATTCAACATTACTCCAATACAAAGAAACTGTGTCAATAGACAAAATGTTGTGCTTTGGCAAAACCACAGGAAGAAATACCCTAAAAGGGATTGCAAATCTTATAAAGCTACTACCAACTGGTACCGTCTTCGCATTCCAATTCCTCGGTGCTTTGCTAACCAACAACGGCCACTGCAATACCGTGAACAAGGTCCTTACCAGCTTGTTGCTGATAGGATGTGCCTTTTCGTGTTGCTTCTCGTCATTTACGGACAGTTATATCGGCGTTGATGGGAAGCTGTACTATGGGATTGTGACTAAAACAGGTCTCTGGTGCTTCTATGACCCGAATGCAAAGTCGATTGATCTTTCGAGGTACTGTTATATATTATGGTACAAATAACTAAATATAACAACCCTTATGTTAACACATGCAATTACTTTCGAAATATTCGAATTAATCTAACTTTGTTTATATGTCATCCCATAATAGATATTGTTTAATACATATCTTCAAAAGAGAAGTAGATTTAAACAGGTTATCTTTCTAAGCCTAGGTACCAATTTTCTTGACATGCTTATCATTGTAGTAAATTTCATTGTCCTGTTTGTCCTGTTTGTCCTGCCTCCATTTTGAGATGTTGCTTTTTCACATTACTCAAAACCTAGTAAATACACTATATATTGTATTCAATAAATTAAAATCAAGCATGAATCTGACAATAAACATAATGACCTGGTCCCGACTAACTAAATTTCGACTGCAGTTACAAGTTGAAGACTGGTGATTTTGTGCATGCATTTTTCTCGACGTTTGTGTTCGGAATTGTTGCAATGCTAGACACAAACACAGTGGAATGCTTTTACCCTGCATTTTTGAAATACCAGGCGACATTGCTTCAGGTGCTACCGTCAGTGGTCGGTGGAATGGCTACTGTTGTGTCGTTGGTATTTCCTGACCACAGACATGGCATTGGGTACCCACCATCGAAGCCGACCCAAAACTTTACACAAAAGGATCTAGAAAAGGATTTACTAGAATCAAGTTCTGAAAGCTAGGAGGAGGTTCTGGTATCAAGTTAAATTGATGCTTCTGCTTGGGGAATATCCTTTAATTTGTTAATAATGGTAGATTAAATTGGTGTTTGTTGATTTATGGACGCATTCTTTGGTATGTGTTATATAATTAGTTATGTTGACTATGGAGAAAACTAAAATGATGTATTAATTTAGTTGCTTGTTTTATAAAGTTAAATATTTAAAGTATAAACTGTTGGAGTGTATCAATTCATTTCTCAGAGTTTCTGATATTGACCTCTTAGTCAGGTACCAGATGCTAGCGTAAGTTCTGGTACTAATTAAGTTTCCATCTACAGTCAACAGTATTTTATTAAGGCGCGCTTTCATATTTTCACTAAGATAAAAATATTGAATCATAACTTTTGATTTAAATAATATAATTTTTTAGTTCAATTAATTATCAAGTGAAAGTACTAGGGTAAAATCCTTTTATTTTATCCATTATCCGGAATTTGTCAGATGAAGACATCCGAAATTAGTAAAAGGGCAGCTCAGTGCACACAGCTCTCGCTTGCACGGTGTCTTAAAAAGAATCAAACTACTTTAGCTCAGTGCACGCAGCTCTCGCTTGCATGGAATTCGAAAAAGAATTAGACTACTTTCGAGTCTTTGTATGCAATATGTCCTCATATTTCAGTAAGAGCCTATTTTGACGATTCAAACTCGTGAAATTCTAATCACAAGACGACAACTATACCGCTACGGCAAAGCTCCCCTTCACATTCAAAATTAGTAAAGCAAATAAAAAAATACGCCGACATGGTGGCAGACTGATAAATGAAATTGGGCTACTAATCGACAAAACAAATCATATGCATCTTGTATATGGTCAGAGATTTTGGGTTTCATGCATATAAAATGAGATCAATGTTCTAATATCAAATCAAATGAGCCCATAGATAATTTAATTTACTCCATCAGAGATTCTCAGTTATACCAGAATGTCAAACCATTTAATAATTAGTATGATGCAAGAGTGCAAATTAAGAATCCAACAGATTTATATGGTTTTGCTTAACAGCATCAACTGAATCATATTTTAGGGTTTCCATTAAAGCCGCGTTATCCAGATTCGGCTGTTACTTATCCGTATTTGTATCCGATATGTACGGATGCAAAATTCGCGTCGGATACGATTCAGTACGTATCTGACACGAATCCAAGATTTGTTGGCACTAGAAATCAAGCCCGAGCATTTCCCACTCCTCAGCGCCTTACATCAGATGGATGGACTACTACACCAGATTGTTCTTGTGATTATATTGTGTTTGACATATATATATAACTGAACTTATTGATTAATGCATCTTTTTATCTACCATATTATTTATTTTAATATTAAAATTTTATTATATATAGTCACATTCATATCCAAATTTTTTTGAAATTGCTGTATCACCGCACCCGCACCCGTGCAACATAGCTTAAAGGTAAAATTGACAAGCCATGGGACCTAAAAATAATACTTGGAAGCAATCACTTAGATACTTATTATAAACTCATCATATAATTCAATAAATTTGCAACTCGTCACATTTACTTTACCTAAATTTAATCCTTGCAAGCAACCACTTGCTTATTGCAGTAAGCCTGACCCAAAATCTTACAAATATCTTCATTCATACATTTAAGGTATACAATTTTGTAAACATATCTTAGTTTTGTTTTACGGATGATTCTAGTATACATTGAAGTTGTTCTTTTACAATCTAATGGCTAAGAAGATTTGAGAGATATAAGCATTAATTTTTCTTTTTATTTCAGAGAAATTATAGTTTTTTTGTCTGTTTAAGTTTAGCTATTAGAAATAAAAACAATAATTGGTTACAGTGAACGGATCCCACAATGGGAAAATAATTTGGAGATCAGAGATTTTAGATAAAAAAGAAAAAAAAAATATTGTGATGAAAATTTTCTTTTATAAAATTGTATCATTTTTGGAATTGATTCTCCATAGTTTAACAATTAGCACTATTATTTATAACGTATGCGCTATAAACTAGTATACCTTAAATTCATCTTTACATCACAAAATTATAATTTGGTGAAAGTAAATTTAATATCATAATAGTGTTTTTAGGTTTTTTAAGTGTAATTATGGCGTACGCTGAAATTTTATGGTATATCTAACTTTTAGAATATATATTTTTGAGAAAAGTTACTCAAATTTTAAAAATTAAAATTGTAGAAGTTTTTCTATTTAATTTGCATAGAATCATGTTTCAAATTTGAGTCCACCAAAAAGTTACTAACACTTCATTATTCTTAAAAAACTAAACTGTTTATTGAAAGGATAAATGACCAAATTTACACATGCCATGTCACATGTGTGGGAAATAGTGAGCATATTTACAATTCGAAATTTTTATTGGAATAATATTTAAAAAATAAGCACAATAAAACTTGATGTATCATAAAACTTTGTTGTATGGAAGAAATATTTTTGCCTACATTTAGGAAGTGTTATTTGAGATGTGCACAGATTTTCTTTTTAAACAATCAAACCAGATAAACAGAGATCTATATATAATCCCATATTATCATTTTATGAGATTCAATACAAAATCCGATCAGACTATTCGCACAGTAACTCAACCCGATCCGAAACGGATCCGATAAGAATTGTAGAAACCGGCCAAACATCCCAAGTAGTATAAATTAATTAACTATCAACATCAATGCCATTACCACATCTATGTATAAATATATGTGAAAACAAGTATACCAGAGCTCAGAAAAAAACACCTTATATAACACTTCAAAACAACAGGACCCATTCAAAATTTAATTTTAACCAAGACTGTGCAAAATGGCTAAAAAAGATCAAAAACAAAGCCAAAGCATAGGGGAGAAGGCATTTCAAGGGCTTGGGGATCTGGTACAGCTCCTGCCAACCGGTACAGTGTTTGTGTTCCAGTTCTTGAATCCACTGCTAACCAACTCCGGACAATGCACCGTGACGAACAAAGTCCTCGGTGGAACGCTACTATTTGGTTGTAGCCTTTTCTGCTTCTTCTCGTCCTTCACTGACAGTTATATCGGTACTGATGGGAAATTATATTACGGCCTGGTGACTAGGAAGGGGTTATGGTCTTTCTCTGACCCAAATGCCAGTTCCATCGATCTATCAAGGTACCACTTTTGCACAACAAGCTCATCGGTTTTATTGACATAATTCAAAGTTCAAATTGCATAATTAATTGAGTTAATGTGCCACATTAGTTTCTTCAGTTCTGCTTTTAAATATATATTTACTTGCATAGAAAATTAAGAACATATAAATGACTTGTTCCAGCCAGCTCTAGTAAGTATCTCTAAAACAATAGAAACACAAGTAAATTTTAATTTGTAACAAACTAAAGCTGATACCTATTACTTGAAAGTTATATATCGGTGGGTGAGAAAAGCATTCTACATTTTCTTTTACAAAGGAAAAAAATATATACAAAGTTTGATTAGAAGAATTTAACAAAGAAAAAGATTAAGTACACATATAATTAACAGAAATTCTTAGAAAAAAATACATAACCAAATACGACAATCAAAATTCGTAGGTACAAGCTGCAATTTGGCGACTTCGTACATGCATTCCTATCATTCGCTGTATTTGGAGTACTTGCGGTGCTTGATTCAGATACTGTCACATGCTTTGATCCGGCATTATTGATGCAACAAAAAATGATGCTCGAGGTGCTTCCACCGGTGATTGGCAGCCTAGCGAGCAGCGTTTTCATGGTGTTTCCTTGCGACAGACATGGCATAGGTTATCCTCCAACCACTCCTGCAGAAGACTATACACAGAAGGAATTGGATCAAAACTGAATTCTTCCTTTTGTTTTGGGTACTTTGGTTAATGTGGTTTGCATTTGCTTGACTCAAAAGTGAAGTGAAAATGGAAGTAGAAAGGTGACCATTTAAGCATATACGCAATTGATTCTGATTCCTGTGAATTGAATGTCAATAAACTTACTGTTTGATGTTGCTTAATTTTATGAATCTATTAAATTCCAGAAATGTCGAGATCATGATGTGATCATAACTTGGCTTCACAATGTACTTATTCAGATTTTCTATTGGTTGGTTAATTAAATGATTATATCGACATCACAAAATTGACTCGATTGTAAACTGTAAATGCAATGAGTTGTACTCGTTCAAAGATTGTAAAGTGCAATACTTGGCAGGACCCTCATTTTGTTCAGTCTTCAAAATGTTTTTTTTTAAAACAGTCCTCAAAATGTTAGTATGAAAACTTTATGATACAACTTTTGCTCAAATACAGAAATTAATAAAGCATGTATATGTGCTACGTTTTCCTTTTTCCATAATTAGGAAATATATAATTGCTATTGTCTAGAGACCTCTCTTGTGTTAACACACTAAATTAAAGTTTTGAACTGACCTCTAGCATATATGATGGTGATGAATTTCGCTTCTTTGTACACAGAGAGAGAGAGAGCAATTCTTGCATAATATTTAGAAATAAACATCTGCTGTAATTAAATGACAAATACGATATACTAATGAGCAACATATTTTCAGTAGATTAACATCTGCTGTAATTAAATGACAGCACTTTAATTGCTGCTACAATTTCTTGCGATGACTGCAACAAGATGATACGAATAAGATGGATAACAAACATATATAACATGAACAAAACATGCATGAAAATTTTTGTTATAATTCTCCCTTTTTTTCTTTTTTTTTTTCAAAATACAAATTGATGGAGAAAATCCTACTAACCTTTTAAAGGGGGATAAAAAGTGAAAAACAGGGATCATATATGGAATTCACATCCGATAAAGTATTCTGTAATACATAATATTCATCCAATAATTCAAATTAAATCGAGTAAAGAGAGAAGAGAAAGAATGGAGAAGAAAGATGTAAAGAATGAATTCTTGTATTATTCCTTGATTTGTTTACAAGTACAGATTATGTATTTATAGAAGAGAGTATCAACTAACTAATCACTTTCTGTTACAACAATTTACATTATTCCTAGCTAAACTTGGTCTATCTAATTGTCTCTGGTCTTGCGCATGCTCCCTGCACCAGTATATCACACTCCATGCACCATTATGTTTATTACTCCCCCTCAAACTAATGGTGGTGGTTGCAACACCTTTAGTTTGGATTGAATGTGCTCAAATCGTGATGTAGATAAAGGCTTTGTGAATGTATCTGCCAATTGGTCCTTAGAGCAGACAAAACGAACTAAGAGTTGATTGGAGAGAACCCTTTCCCGAATGAAGTGATAATCAATCTCGATATTTTTAGTGCGAGCATGAAACATTGGATTGGAGGCAAGGAATGTAGCACCAATATTGTCGCACCAAAGAATAGGTGGAGATGGGAGTGTAACATGTAATTTGGCGAGTAAGAATTGGACCCACATTATTTCAGCACATGTAACAGCGAGACTTCGATATTCTGCTTCAGTGCTCGAACGAGAGACTGTGTGCTGTTTCTTGGCACTCCAAAAATAAGATTTGAGCCGAGAAATATGCAAAATCCAGATGTAGACTTGCAATCATCGGGACACCCAGCCCAATCAGCATCACTATAAGCATGTAGCGTGAAAGATTTGGTTGGGGTAAATTGAATTCCATGAGAAAGAGAACCATTGAGATATCTTAGAATTCTTTTTACGGCTGCCCAATGAGTTGTTTTTGGTGAGTGCATGAATTGAGACACTTTGTTCACTGCAAAGGAGATATCGGGTCTTGTGATAGTGGCATACTGAAGAGCTCCCACAATGCTTTGATATAAATGAGGGTCTTCAAAGTTGTACTCATCAAATTTGGAGAGAGGGGTCGAACATGGTCTACAATCATCCATTTTTGCTTTGTGCAGCAAGTCAGTAATGTACCTCTTTTGAGATAGATGAACTCCATCTTTGGTAGTGAGCACTTCAATACCCAAAAAATAGTGGAGCGGTCCAAGATCCTTGAGAGAGAAGCTTGAGTGAAGAAAGGATATACATTTGGTTATTGGATCTGGATGAGAGGAGGTAAGGATGATATCATCAACATAGATAAGAATGATGATGATGTGTCCTTGTTTATGTGTTATGAAAAGAGAAGGGTCATATGAGGAGGATTGAAAGCCAAATGCAACTAATGCTTCACTTAGTTTTTGAAACCAAGCCTTTGGAGATTGTTTTAGTCCGTATAAAGATTTTGAGAGAAGGCAAACATGATTTGGTTTGTGAGGATCTTGGAAACCCGGTGGTTGTGCCATGTAGACTGTTTCTTTTAAGTCACAATGTAAAAAGGCATTTTGCACATCTAATTGTCGTATTTGCCATTTGTTGGATATTGCCAAGGTTAGAACCACTCGTATTGTTGTAGGTCGTACAACGGGACTAAAGGTCTCTTGATAGTCAATCCCTTCTTCTTGATTGTATCCCTTTGCTACCAACCGAGTTTTGTACCGTTGTATTTTGCCATTGGAATCTCGCTTTATTTTGAAAACCCATTTGCACCCCACAATGTTTTGCTCGGGAGAATATGGTACCAATGTCCAAGTTTGATTTTGCAATGCATTGATCTCTTCAGCCATTGCTTGTCTTCACTCGGGAGTAGGATTAGCTTGTTTGAATGTTGTTGGTTCGATTTCTTTGAAGCTTGTAAGAGCGACAAAATCATGATGAGTACGAATTTTCCGAGTGTTGTCTTTGGTACGTGTGATCATGGGATGAGAAGAGATGGATGTAGTGGTATCTGGTTGGTTGATTTGTGTATTGGTGCCTGACTCGGATGGATTTGTGTGGTCTCGGTCAGAGGAGATAACTCGGTCAGGAGAGTTGTGTGAGCTGTGTTTGTCTCGGTCAGAAGAGAGAACTCGGTCAAGAGAAAGTGAGATGTCTTGCGCAAGCAGAGGTATTGGGTCGGGCGAGACACTGTGCGTGCCTGGGTCGGGGTCCAAGGTGATGGGCTGGTCAAAGCCGGCCTGGGAAAGTCTGGGCTGGTGTGAAGTGGTATTGGGCCACCGAAATTCTTGCTGGGTATTTGTTTCCAGGGGTTCTGTGCATTGGGCCATGGAATCGGGAGATTGAAGAAGTGGCAGTCCAGCAGAATTTTCACCGAGCCGGTTGTTTTGAAATGGAAAAACTGATTCATCAAATTGGACATGCCGTGAGACATACAACCGATTAGTGGGAAGGTGAAGGCATTTGTACCCTTTTTGAGACAAGGCATAACCAAGAAAGACACATGGCAAGGCCCGATTTTCCAATTTGTTGGTGTTGTAGGGACGGGTTAGAGGAAAGCAAAGGCATCCCACAATTCGTAAAAAAGAATAATCGGGTTGTTTTTGAAAGAGGTTTTTGTACGAAATTTGGGATTGAGAGGAAGAAGGGAGTCTATTTATGAGATAGACGACATTTGAGAAGATTTCGTCCCAAAATGTATTAAGAATAGAGGCTCGTGTCATCATAACTAGGGAGAGTTCAATAATATGGCGATGTTTTCGCTCGACAAGTCTGTTTTGTTGAGGTGTACGTGGACAAGAAATGTGATGTGTGATTTGGGGAAATTGAGTAAGAATAGGTTTGAACTCGGTTCCACCATCGGTGCGTAAGATTTTTATTTTGTTTGAGAGAAGGTTTTCGACTTGAGCTTTGAAAGAAGCAAAAACTCGAGTAACTTCACTTTTGTGCACCATAAAATAGATCCACGTAAAACGCGAAAAATCATCCACAAAAATAACATAGTAACGAAAACCATTGAAAGATGTAATAGAACATGGTCTCCATAAATCGGAATGGACTAACTCAAGATGAGCACTAGAAGAAGATAAAGAAGTAGAAAAAGGTAGTTTATGAGCTTTAGCCATGCAACAACTATGGCATAAAGTCATTTTATTGGAGTTACAAGGTAAAGAGAAAGTTTTGACTACGTCCAAAGTAGTGTCTTGAGAAGGATGATCAAGTCGATCATGCCATTCCTTGAGTGAAGCTCTTATGCCAAAAAGAGCTTGAGGAGAAGATGAGGAGCTTGGTGAAATTGTGTAGAGCCCTTTATTGGTTGTTACTTGGAAAAGAATCTTCTTGGTGAGGTGGTCCTTGAGAATACAAGAAGAATCAATGAATTCAAAAGTTAAATGAGGGTTATCAAGTAATAATCTTGAGAGGCTAATGAGATTTTTTGAGAACTTTGGAATATGAAGAATGTCTTTGAGCACAAGGTGAGTATGATTAATTGAAAAGGTAGAATAACCAATATGGAGGATAGAAAGGCCACTACCATTTCCAATTTGAAGGGAATTGGGTCCATCGTATTCATAGAAATTTGAGAGATTGTTGATATCCCCCGTGACATGGTTTGTTGCTCCCGTGTCAAGAACCCATTCTTTCGTTGCATCTTGAGGTGTGAAAGATTGTGCTACAAATGCTTGAAAGGAGGAGGTTGTCCCTTGATTAAATCTGTACCAACAGTGCTTAGCCAAGTGGCCGAATTTGTTGCAGATCTGGCAAACAGCCTCTGCTTTAGGTGCTGGTGGTCTGCGTGGCCCAGAAAAGGAGTTCTGACCTTGGTTAGAAAATTGGGCCTAGTTATTTGATGAATTATTTCTTGGATAGCTGAACTGGGCTTGGTTCAAGTGTTGAGGTCTCGGCCCAAGTACAGATCCACCTACTCCTTGTGTCGGTTTGGGAGAAAATTGATTCTGCTGGTGATTTCGATTGTGCTGAAATCGATTTCTGAAACCCGTAGACCGAGCTATGAAGGCCTGGGGGGCTGTTGCTGAGGGCAGAGAGACGACGGAATCGTATCCTCTGGAGAGAAAATTTTCTCTCCAGAGAGGATAACTTTTCATCTCAACCCTTAGATCAGATCCAATGGACAGAAACGAATACTGCTGTTATTTCGCCAAAAAAAAAATCGCCTGCCCCAAAAACTGTCCTTCTCCCTGCTAAAACATTTCTTCGCTAAAACATTTATCCCGCTAAAATCCTTTATTCCCCGCGAAACCCCTTCTCCCGGTAAACCTTCACTGAATTTTGCTGTTGATTCGTTGAAATCGTCGAAACTTCATTGGATTCCCCGCAAAACCCCTTCTCGTTTGGTGAAGGTTTCATACAGCTTTTTTCTGTTGATTTGTTTACATTTGTTAATGCTTTTTTTCTTGACAATGTAGTTATAGTCAACGTAAAGTGTCTATTGATATAGCTATCTGATGGTTGTTGTCTTAGTTTACATTTCAAAGAGAGAGAGAAAGTTTCCCTTTGTGTTGAGACACTTGTTTACTATACAGCTTTGTTT
>CAXKVX010002033.1:0-25891 GCA_964058865.1 Eleocharis quinqueflora | reverse complement strand
CGGCTATAAAAGCACACACTCGATCAAAAAGCGAACCGAGAAACCTACCCTCACAAAAGATAAGAAAATAAATTTAAACTCTCGGTCTCAGTCGTCATACGGAAATAAGGAACCGACTACCCGTTTGAGTAACAATAATAAAAGGGAACTCCCTGTACCAACCAGGGGCCAAAGGGGAGCCCCAGACTTCCTCTGTACCAACCAGGGGCCAAAGGAGGAAGTCCTTCGAATATTAGGAGATCCCGAAACATCGGCTAAATAGAAATATATAAGAACGGAATAGCTCCAATACGTCACATATGACACGCATACTCTAAACTGAGAAACCGAACCTTAATCACTCAAAGGAAGATATTATAATATTTATACTAGTAAGGATCTTGAAAATAAAACTCTCTAACTGGCACTACGAGCCACCAAGTGATGGTCATCGTTGGTGAGCAGTGATCGAATGTCCTTAGGGACATCCCGAGAAATGGACCCCACGGGCGAAACCGTTTACCGTACGTAATCCATCCTCACGATGCCCCCAGACTACATCCGTCCTAGCTAGACTCACCGGCCCGACTCTCATCACTCCCAACGAAAATATATAAATAATATTTGATACGCATCTACCTATAAGTAGTCTAATAGCCTATACGATCCATATAACAGATCTCACGTGCAATATGAATGCAGGTGACATGCAATGCAGGTTGGTCAAAATAATTGGTTCAGTTACCAATATGAATTCATGACAGTTCAAGATCTACGGGCCTGATTATAAGTTGTTGGTAATTTGGTACTGCAGTTCAATTTAGGTAAGACTGGTAGGTCCTAAAGAAGAGAGAAAGGAATATAATCCCCAGGAATCCACACCTGAGATAGCTGGAGCGATACGCAAGGTCGACTCTACTCCGGGGGCAGTTCTGAAACGTCTGCGCCTGTATCAGCGTCGACAGCGTCAGTAACGGCCTCGTCTCCCGCGAGTGGATACGAGTCGGCTAAAACTCCTAATTTAGTGATCGGATCATATTTAGTTAGATTGAACATTTGAGTTTAAGAATCTAAGCGTTTGAGACGTCCTTGATGCTCCTAACTTAATTTAATTGCCATGTTTACTTAGTCAAAGTTTCCGTGCAGTGTCCTTGCTGCACGGCAAGTGGATGTGAATTATGTGTCTCTATTCCTTTGTTAAATGTTGTGTGAGATCCTAAGTGTTCTACTACTTCCCATTTATTTAACGTCAGGACGATATGCTACAGAACATCAATGAAGAACAGCACGAGGAAAACATGTTATAAATTCAACTACTTTTAGTCGGACTTTTAATTAAATTAAGCAAAGAAGGGAATAAAATATTCTAATAATTATAGATGCATATTATTATTGTGCTTATAGAGAAATTGATAAATATATTTTTATTAAACGTTTACTTAGTCATAATTGTGTATTTCATGTGACTTTTAGATGTAAAATATATTCTATGTGGTATAGAGAAATTGATCAATATATAATATCATTTATATAATTATACTTAATTCAATTTTGTTGGTGGTGATTCGAGCGTACTTCATTGGATATATATATATAAGTATATGTATATGTATAAACATACATTCATATACATCCTTTTATACCTACATATATATATATATATTATATATGTAATTCATCATACAACTTTTTGTTTCTTTTGTGTGTATATATATGTATATATATATATATATATATATAAATATTACACTTAATAACACTTATAATTATTTAATTATATTGTGTGATATTATACCCAATTACTTTTATTCGTTACGTGTTATTATAGGTCAAAGGTCCTTTATCAAGCACGTGGTCGTACCTAATTACCCAATCTACTTATATAGCTACCTCGTATATTATTCGTTATATAATAATAATTGTGATACATATAGTAAAAAGAAAATATATAAGAAACACAATAAAACACAAGTTAGTTTATTTTAATTATTCGTTTGTTTTGTGTTAATCCTGAGTGGGATCGGAAGCCCGAGACTCATACGTCATCGCCGTAGCTCTCGCTGCACAGGCTTATAATCGTCATTTCCCAATTTAAACCTTTCTCGGTCCCTTTTTTCGGATTCGGGTCTAGTTACGAAGTATCATGGGCCAGGCCTCCATTTTTTTGTATTATATGTATATACCCAACTCGGCCAAAAATGAGGCCCAAGCCCAAAAATACTTGGAAACTATTTTTATTTATTTAAATCTTATCCAGCCATCATGTAGTATCTGTTTTGGTCCGACGGGCCTAATTTATTATTTCAAATTCTCTTAAGCCCGGCAAGGGTCAAGGCCTAGTGATCCAAAGCCCATTATTTATCTCCAAGGTTTGTTAAGGATCCAGCGGGCTTAAAGCCCAATTTGATTCACAACAATTTCTATGTTCTGCCACTCAATGGATTAAAGGCCCAATTATTTTCAACTCGTCCATTTCCTCCTTTAAATTCTGTTTAGGCCTATAGCCCATTTATACTTATATAAAAGAAAGGTCCAGCAAAGGTGGTACGGCCCAGAAATCACCTCTGGGTCTTCACTGATGCTGTATCACATCAATAACAATAGAAAATAGGAAATCACAACAAGGTCCTACATAGGCAGAAATTTCCAGTACTGGTACAGGTCGTACCAGTACTGGTATAAAGGCCAGGCAACTGTCTGGTACCCCTACCAGGGTATCCCAACAAAAAGGTCATGGCAACACAGGCAGGCACCGAGTGCCAGAAATTACCAGCATTAGCCCCTAATAATTTGGTGCTAACAACCTAACACAGATCAGTTTCTGGGTACACCGTGACTAATCGAACCAACATACACAGAGCCAAATCAAGTAGACATGCCAATGTTACAAAGAACACAGCAACCAAAACAGTCAAACAGCAGATTAGAAAAGAAAAATAAAACCAAAGGGAGCAACTTATAGGGTCTTGCGGTTACCAGAAAAAAAAAAAAAAAAAAAAAAAAAAGGATAATGCCAAGGTCAAGAAGGCACTACTCACCCCAACAGTGGCTCGATGGCCACTGCCTTTACATTACTACTAAAATGAGACAATCATGCAAAAGTCAGAACAACAACACAGAGAGATAACGATCGAGTTTGTGTTTACCAGTAAGAGTTTAGGGGTCACGATCGAGGGTCAAGGAAACCGCGAGGCCAAGCACCACCCCAAAGTATAGCTCCTCTCCTCCTTCCTGCCCCGGTGTTTTTAATTCGCCTCTTTTCTAATTTATTTCGTATCTATACTCAACGCATGAGTTTCTAACCGAGCAAAAGAGGAGCGGAGAGGAGAGGCAATCGTTTTATAGGCAAGGAAACAAGGGGTCGGGTGAGGTGCCATCGAGCAGTCACACCAAGCACTCGAGTGCTTGGTTCGATAGTCAAGACCGAGACAGGGGGTGGAGCAAACAGGGAGCGAGAAGTGTCGCAAGAACAGTGACGGGGTACTAAGTCAAGAAGGAGGAGGGTCAGAGAGAGAGCGCAACAGTGCAGCTCATTAATGTGAGCTGAGGGTTCGGTCAGAGAAGAGGGGGGGGTGGGAGCCGCAAAAGGTGAGAGAATGGGTAAAGGGAAGGAGATGGGTTGAGGTGACTGCCTCGGGACAGGATACAAAGAAAAGAGAGGGAGAGAGCTTGCGGGGTTTCGAGGAAAAACCAGGGAAGAGAGAGGAGAAAGGACGGAGAGAGAGGGAGAGAGAGTGGGTGCAGGAAAAGAAAAAGAGAAGGGAGAGAGAGGCGTGCATTGGTTGGGGAAAGAAAAAGGTGCGCGTGGGGTCCCGAGGAGATGCAGAGAGGGAATCAGGGATCCCGTGAGATCCAATTTCTGTGACGATTATATGGTCACTCGTCGTTAGTATTTAATAGCTTATGACAATGACCCGTTCCCTTTACTGGGTCAGCCTTTTGTTCACAGAGGATCTTGGACAGGCAGAGGCCTCTAGGCATCTCTTCCCAAGGCTGTCGGTTGGGCCTTTCTGCGCCCTCTTCTCTGCGTCGCTTCGTGTGTTATTCGTCTGTCTGACTTGATTTGTAAATCGTTGGGTTGCAGAGCCCTAACATACGAACGGTCATGGATTTTCTTTCAGAAACCTCAAGGGTTTTCAAGATAGTCTGATGTATCGGTGATGCGCACAAACGTGTGGCAAATTACTTTGAACTGAAATATGGCGTGTGACTCGTTATACTGCTCCGAATTTCCAACTTAATTGTTTAACATTTGATGGAAACTAATATGGTTGTTTTGCACTAGATTAAATTTCTTCCTGTGTATATACTTATATATATATATATATATATATACATACATGCTCTTTAATAATATACGTACCTTTATTCTGTTTATTCGGTTTTATTTACCTAAGTTATAGTTAAACATTCCTTTAACTTAAGTTTTATAGAGTATTTGAAGTTAATTAAGATTTTAAGGTTGTTCAAAACTTCACGAGTTTCACAATATCAAGTACAAGTTCTTTAAGTAATCTTTTAATATGCTTAATGAAGACCAAATTTTGATGCCATAGAATTGAAATATTATCATTCAATATACATTATTTTATTCCATAAGAACATTCTCAACTTGGTCCATAGCAAATCAATTATCCTCTTGAAAACACATGATCATCAATTTTTTATTGATATTTTTTTGTAAGAAATCTTGAAAGGATCATGCTGAATTGACAAGTGTTCAGTACGAAATATAGAAGAATAACTCTGAAGTTTCTACTTCAAGGCGCCTTAGTTCAGCCACAATATCCCTCATTTTTATTATGTGCTCCCGCACACCGGTATTAGAAGTCAATCTCAAGATCGTCAACTTCATGATGAGCATCATTGCATTCGCATTATTCGAAGAAGCAAAGTGTTCATCTAACGCCTAGCAGGGACATCACATTAGTCTGATTCTTAACATAATTCTGAATAGCCGAGAGAGCTTATTCTTTGTGAACATAACACACAAGCAATTGAGCCACTCTAGTGTGTAGAATCTAGGCGGCCTAGGTGCTTAACTAAATTTTGCTCGGTTCAATCAAATAAGGACCTAATTGCAAATTTCACACAAACCCAATTCCTAATTGCAATTTCTCAATTGATTAACACAATCAATTTAACTAATGCTAAACAATTCAATTGAGCAATTCAACAAGCAATTTAATTAATTCCCTAATTAAGTAATTCAATCACAACTCAATTCAATTCACAAAGAAATCAAGCAATTTAAACTAATTGAATTAAGTAAATATAAATAGAGATAGGGAAAGAGAAAATGGCTAAATAGCGTGTTGACGGAGTTCGGCTTGCACTAACGGCCTCGCCTACGTCTCCGGGTCCCCGACGCCTCCACTTCTTATGATAACAAGCCTGGTCCGCTCCACTAAACACAAACTCTCTTGTTTAGCGTACAACTTCAGAATTGGGGCTCTCTTACACACACCGGTGGAGCTGCCAACCCTAACACGTCGCTGGATTCTATCTCGCTTACACACGTCGGTGGAGAATCGAGTCGACTATCTTGAGCTCACTTACACACACCAGTGGAGCTCAAGATTACACACACACTCACAAATGACAATTGGCTAATTGAAAGATTAAGCAAGACAAGCACTCAAACAAACTAACTCTTCATTATCCCTAGATTAGATTTAGCTAATTAAACTTGAGATTAAGAGCAAGGATTTGGCTATAGGTTTAGAGCTCAAGGTTTGCTTGTAATGGTGTTGAATGAATAAAATGAATCAACAGCTCAATAGTTTGGAGAAGAAGGGTTTATATAGGATTATGTACTGGCCAAAAGCATTCCTGCACCAGATAGCATTATAACGCTATCTTCTATACAAAAGATAGCGTTATAATGCTATATTGGATGAGGACAAAAAATTCGATCGTTGGATGCAACTCTTGTGTAGTGTTATAACGTTATCCTATGTGTTAAACATACCGTTATAACGCTATCTTAGATCTGAACCACAAATTTGACCGTTGGGATTTTCTCTAGTGTTATAACGCCAAAAATAGCATTATAACGCTATCCCAAATCTACACAGAAAAATTCCAGGATTTAGCCAAATTTTGGTTTTTGGTCACTCTAGCGTTATAATGCCAGATATAGCGTTATAATGCGAAGTTCTCTGTAATTTGGTAATTTTGCTACTAATCCAAATGATGTTTTTGATCAAATAAAGTTTATGGTCATCAACTTAAATAATATTTAAGACATATTTTTGATGCTTTGAAATTTAATTGATCCATTTTCTATTTTTAAATTCATTTTGAACTTTGCACCATTCTGGCATTATAACGCTAAGTATAGCGTTATAACGCTATGTACTGTTTGGTTTGGATTTCCTTGCTCTTTTTATTCCCAAACTTAAATAAACTAAAATCTAAATAACCTAAGCATGTCTTCATTTTGATCTTGATCTTGTAATCTTGAGATCTTCATGCTTGATTGTCTTAATCTTCAAACGACCATAACTTTTTATTCGTAACTCTGATTTCAGCGTTCTTCGTGGCGTTGGAAAGTCTCACGACCATAACCTAAGTATGGGTTTGCCCGTACTGGATCACTTTTAGGCCCATCAGAGATCGTTTGAAGCCTCAACACCTCTCTTGAAGATTTCCTACAAAATTTTTCAAAAGACAAAGCTTTGTAAAATTCAAGATCGTTTTGCAAATCAATAAATACAAGATATTGTTTGAGCCAACATAGTGTTCATAAAAGTCAATGTTCATCAACTCATCCTCCAAAGCCAATTTAAGTAGTTGATACTTCTTAATAGTCGAATCAATATCCTTACAACTGAGATGAAGTAAAACATCTTCTTTACATGCCTTATAATTATTGTACCTTAATTCAGGAACATAAAAAATTGGAAAAAAAAAGAAAATACGCTACTTAACAAGAAAGTTAACTAATATATGCTTATACTTTATATTGAGACCTAAAATTTATCCTATAATTTACCAATGCAAATTATAATAATATTTTTATGAATCAAATTTCTGCATAATATTATCTATCGGCTAAATACAATACTTTAATTCTCTTTTTATTTATGAATATAACTAGATAATTATATTTCTATTCTTAATCCTTATGGGTAAATTAAGAATTATAATTATCTATTATATCATAATATGTTATATTAATGTTAGCAAATAGTTCCGTGGGATGATATTTATAATATCAACATTACTATTACCATTTATGTATAAAACTAAATGTGACTTAATAAATACTGCATACATATATACCATAATACAATTAGAGATCATGCGGCTACTCTCTAATCTATTATTAACACATGTATTTAGTCACTCGACATGTTCTTAATATTACACAAATACAAACTATTAGCAAGGCTATTATACTTTGCAAAGTACATGATTTATGGTTTTGGGCTATTGGATTTTGGATCATTTGTAATAGAAATAATTTTGACTAGAAATTTAATGGCTCAAAAATCACAATGTTTTGCAAAGCATAATAACCTTGTTCATACCTTATACATATATATAATCATAATACAATTACAGATGTTGTGGATACTCTTTAATTTATTATTAATTTATATGTAGTCACTGGATACTTCCTAATACTTTACAAATATATACACACATTTAAACTCAACAACTTTCGAATGCACTCTGAAAGTTGATAGAATAACCTTTTTGTAGTAAATCGATAATAACTCTTTGTGTACTTGTATGCCTTTTAATTTCTTAATTTCTATGGAAACTAAATTCAAAGATCTTTAAAAAAATTCAAAATCATTGAAAAAAGTAAACATAACTCAAGTTATAATCCCCGCAAGTTAGACTATTATACAAGCTCATTTTGAAACCTAACATCGACCTTTAAGTAGTAAAATAGAAATAACTCTCTGTCTACTGATTTCTTAAATTCATTGAAAACTAGATTCAAAGATCTTTCCAATAAAACAAAAATCATCGAAAACAAGTAAAGAGTTCTTGTTATAGCCCTCACAAGTCAGCATGTCAAACTGGTTCATTGTAAAAATTGACAGCAAGACCTTTGTGCTATAAAATAATAATAACTCTCTGTATACTTATCAGTTATTTGATTTCTTGGATTCTATGGAGACTAGATTGAAAGATCTTTTTAATGAAATAAGAATCACCAAAAACAAGTAAACAAAGTTATGGCTCCTGAAATTCAGCCTATCAAACTAGTTCGTTCAAAAACTCGACATCATGACATTTTTGTAGTAAAACCTCAATAACTTTTTGTGTACTTATATGTTTTTTCGAGTTCTTAGATTCTATGGAAACTAGATTCAAATATCTTTCAAAAGAAACAAAAATCACTCAAAACATGCAAACAAAACTTCAGTTATTCCCACGCAAATCAGACTATTAAACATATTTTTCAGAATACTCAAGACAGAGGCAAAAATGATCTGATACCAACAGTAAGTAATCTAATGATTATTTAATGCGGAAAATAACCAAGAATAAATTGTGTACCTCTGGCCATTGCTTTTGTTTCTCTAAATTGTTGAAGTTTCTGTACAGAGATTGCGATAAAGGGCACTACTAGATCGAATTACTTCCCTTGACTTCATGGTATAGATATCAATCCAGACCTTGTGTTTCTTTCTCTCTATGTGCTTCTTACTTTGTGTGTGATAGAGAGTGAATGCAACATGCAGATCTTTTTTTTTAAACTAGTGGAGAGCGTCCACCTCTTCATTTTATAACAAAATGAAGTTACACTCAACATATAACAAACTACACTTCAATAATCAACACATATGCACACTCTATGACCTATACTAATCTAAACACAAGAACATAAAAGAGAATCTACTACCCCCTGGTTTCATAGAATAATCTCCTATCGTTTCCCAACTCAATCTACCAATCCAATCTAAATAAATGACAGCTGGGTATCAACACATTACGTACTTGCTAGCAAGGCATCTTGTACCTCTACCAACTGTCGTCCTCGAAGCTTAGCCAACCGTCGCATCTGAACTAAAGCGGAACTCATTCCAAGATCGCTCGGTTATATCTCCACATCACAATCCCTGGATCACGCTTCGTCAGAGCTCGGCTGCATTTCGCACACGATCACAAGAAAATCGCCAAACACACTCATCCCTTCCAGCAAACACAGTCTATCTTGAACACCCATGACACCTCCCTCACAATACACAACCTAATATCTCATCAATATCCCTCCACTGGATCAATAACCCTCTATCAGAATAGAATCTACTACCAAACCATAATCAAGCACCTACTTTTGATATGGTCTCATCATCTACACAACTCATCACAACCATCTCTATCCATTGACGACACTCAACCATATCAAGAAAGTCAGAAAGTCACTTACTGTCTCACCTTCTGAACCCTTCGAGTTCTCAACACTCGTCCTTCCAGCTTCTCAACACAGCTTCTCAGCGTCTCAGTTCCCAAAGCCATTGAACAAACTTTAAGATGCTCAACATCAAGGCCCATCTGAATCAGTATCGTATCTGGAACTAATCTTAGTATTATTGCACATCATCGAATAACAACTTGTCAATATCGAGTGTCTTCGAGTAACAGTCTCTGTCTTGTCAGAACTCAGCATCAGGTCAATCTGAGAACTGATCTCAGTATTTGCTGCAACTCCTCATCGAATGTCTTCGGGTATCATCAAGCTCACATCTCAGTATCGAGTATCAGATTAGCACTGCTGCACAACATCAGATCATCGTCGATCTCATCAGGATCTCGACCTCAGATCGCCATCGACCTCGCCAGTAATCTATTTTATTTGATCTCGATTCTGATCTGATCTTTCTGGTCTTAGCATCTAACGTCTCTCTTCAACTATTCTTATTAGATCGATCTCATCTCCTCAGATCACCTCTTATCTCAGCAATGTGTCAGTTCTAAAATCTCCTTAGAACATGAACGTCTCAATTTTCTTATTAGAAATCTTCTTTTCCTCTCACTCAACGTACGATCAGAGATCTGAACTCTCTAATTCGTCTCTATTCTCACAATTTGCACTGGCCGATCAGCACAACTTGTGATCGGCCCTTCACGATCAAATCTCACCTTAAGTATTTCTCAAAATATCACCTCCCGACAATGTAGTCCTTATTTGGAGATCAGCACCTCCTTCGATTGATCAACACCTTATTCGATCACTACTTCGATCAGATCTATCTTTCACTAACTGAGGCATTATCCTCATCTCGGAACCAGAGAGAGGAGAGAAGTAGAGAGAAAGGAGGTGGGGGGAGGGGGAGGTCGGATGCGACCTCCTCTGTCTAGGTTCTCTTTCTCCCTTTTTCTTTTTTCGATGTGGGTTCTCTCAAAATCCACAACATGCAGTTCTTCATCAGAACTAAGTGCAAATGCTTATCAATCACTCAATAAATACCACCAGAGGGTATATAAAATCAAGAACTGAGATCACTCAAGAAATAATTAATTAATCAAAGGTTCCATAATAATTAATTAATTACAAATACATGAAAACAATTTGTAAATAAATAAGAAAACTTCTCATTTTTACCTATAAGTACATTTTATTGTATTTTGTTTTTATAAATTTTTTTAAATGTGTTCCAATGTTTTTAGCAATAAGATTTGAATCAGTGCACACATCTTTTTCTGACTTCATATTGAAAATAGCACTGCAAAAATAAAATATATTAATACTTAAAAAACAATTCTTCTACATAGGGATGTAAACAGATTGGATACAGATGGATAATTGTCTTACTGTATCCTTATTCGTTAAAAAATTTCGGATGCGGATACGAATTCGGATAGTCTCGAATACGAATACGAATCGAATATTGGACGGATAAGGATACGAAACTAATATTATTCGAAAATAAAAAAAATCCTTATTTGCTATATGTTTATCCAAATGCATCAATGAATTATAAAAAAATGTGATACATAAATGCAAATTATATCTAAAATTAATTAGATTTGTAATCTTCATACAAAATCCAATAATATATATATATATATATATATATAATAGGAATTTTTTTGTTATGAATTCGGATACAATCGGATAATATATGATACAGATATCTTCAATAACTTCGGATACTAATAGATAATAGCTAAACAGTACGGATAGATGATAGTCAAACCGTATCCTTATCGTTAAAATTTTTCGGATACGAATACTGATACGGGTATCTTCGGATATGGATACGAATCATATAATTTTTGTTATTTTTTGGATACGGATCCGGATAAAATCAGATATTATCTGATTCGTTTACACCCCTACTTCTACAGCAGAAAAAACTTGCTCTATTTGAACAGTGCACACATTTTTGCGACGTATTTTTCACTTCGCGAAAGAAGTTTTTTGTCAGCGACAAACATGTTGCTTATCAACTTTTGAGCGTTATTCAGGTGTTTTGTTACTCGTTTTAATACCTCTGTGCAGTAGAAGAACTTGCTCGTTGTTATCGCGTCAATAGCAGTGTTTTAAAAGACGGAATGCACTTGACGGACAGAGAGGTGTCGTTAAGCGACTAATCATTACGCGTTGGTTAATCAGATTTTTTGCGGATAATTTGACGTTTATATTTTCATATACAAAATATTAATAACTTAAATAAAAATGTGTTGTTATATGAATACTATTATGATATGTATTTTCCTATCTATGAATATAAAATAATTAATATATATAAACATAAGCAAGATTATTGTACTTTGCAAGGCATATGCTTTGTGATTTTGGACCATTGAATTTTGGATCATTTGTAATAAAAATAATTTTGACAAGAAATCCAATTACCCAAAATCACAAAGCATGTGCACTACAAAGTATAATAGCATTACTCATATAAACATCTCAATTAATAATTTTAAACATTTTGAAATAAAATATATATTTTTCTAAATTATATGTTCTAATATTTATTTTCTCATTTAAAAGAATATTGTTATTCATATTTGAAATTGTGAAGCATGTAAAGTGCAAGATAAACAAATATTTTTTTAATTTTTTGTAGTTTTCATTAAGTAATTTATAAAATAAATTACACTAACAAAAAATCCATTAACCAATAATCACAAAATTTTAAACGTCAAATTAGTAAAAAAAAAACACAATATGACTTTTGGAAAAAGTTGGAATGCATACAAGAATCAATCGAATATGAAATTTCATGATAGTATTTGTGAATATTCAAAGACTAAAAAACTAAATTCAAATTTAAGTTTGTAAATTCTTGTTTTTATAAGAATTGAGATAATCAAAATCCGAGTTCGAATGGAATTTTACAGCAAAAACAAGCAATAATTTATGGTCTAAAAAATTTTAACGGTCGATTAATCGAGTTGGCGGCCGACTAATTGTATATGACGGCCTAGTAATCATTCAAAATCGTAAAATACCCTCTGAATACAATGGTTTGATCGCGTTAGTCGGTCAACTAATCGGTCGCCAAGACCTTTTTTCCAAAACACTGGACCCAATCAGTTTCAGACTTGGAATTCTGAACCAACTATTTCAATAGTTAAATAATGGATTGTCGCGATCTCCAATTGACTCCTGGAAGGCCGAGACATGTCCAATTCTGCTATCGCAACTGATCGGACGGCGCCAAACGCGTGCATCACAGTGTCGCGTGGTGAGTGATCCAAATGCGGCTGAGACCGTCTAAGAGTAGAAGATTAGCTGAACCCGATAATAACGTCAGTAGCGGAGCTATGTATTTCCTCTGGAAAAAAAAAATTCAAAAGTGACCACATTTTTTACTTTTTTTTACAGAAATGACGATGTATTTGATTTTTTTGTACAAATAATCATATAAGATAATTTTTTTAAGAATAAGTATCATTTCGAATTCCCGAAAAAAACTCGTAAATCTTAAACCCCTGACGAAAATCTTGAATCCGCCCCTGATCGCTACCCATCAAAGAACCGGGACCCACATTGCACCATGACATATCAATATATCACAGAGATTTGAAGATTGAAGATATCACGGAGAACTCGATCAAGAGAAGTCCGTACGGATCCGGAATAAATTGGCAGGCCCCCACACTTCGCTATCCAATACGACCACGCCTTTGTCTTGAGACCTTATCCCGTGCATGCTTTTGCTAATTTTTGAAGCCACCACGCAAAGCTAACAAGGGTTTATCCCTTGATCCCTTGATCCCTCATACAACACCAACCACCAACGCCAATTTTCAATTGTTGATCCACCTCCCATTTGCATTATTCAAAATCCATTTGTTTCGTATTTTATATTAAGTGGATGAGAGTGGAGCCAACAATGACCCCATGAGTATAGTAAATGAGACTGATGTTTACACGAAGAGCCAATTAATATGCAAAGAATCTATATCCGTACACTACCCAATTGGTGCTTCTATGACTACAACATTTTTTATTAAAATATTTAATAGTGATATTCTAGAATGATAATATTTTTTTTATATACTTGGATGTACTTACTATCAGGTGGAATATTTATTTGAGAATTGAGATCTATTTTTCCAACAATCTTGTCTTTCTTACTACAATGTTGTAAAGCAGATTTAGCAGCAGCTAAAAAATAGTTATTGAAGAAATCGTTAAAAATTGTTCGTGGAAATACAAAAAAATCTCTAGAAATAGATCAAAGGTAAATTTAAATAACTATTGGCATAGATAAAATTACGCCAATAGTTTTTTTTTGAGGAAAGTTACGTCAATAGTTATTTAAAATAATTCTTGCTTTATCTTTTTCGAATCTTTTTAAGCTCTAAAGCAATAGTTTTTAAAATAAGTGTTGTCGTAGCTTCACCTACGCCAATAGTTATTTTGAATAACCGTTGTCATATTTCCAACACTAACTCTTTAAAAACTCGTGTATCTCTCTCTCTCTCTCTCTTCCCTGCCTAGCCACCTCCACCTCTAGCACAGAGAGATGTTGCCATGTTTTTCTCCTCCAACTCTACCTCCACACGCACACACACACATCATCCATGTCATCTATAGCCTCCACACAGCTCGTCGACGCTTTCAACCCAACGATCATTGTCGTGTTTTTCTCCTTTCGTCGCGCCTTTTACCCTCTCCTCTTCATTCGATAAAATCTAAAACCAAAATTACTTTAATTGATAGAATAATTATTAAATGATGTAGCGATATTTTCTTTTGATTGCTTTAAGGTATTTAGAACTATTGGATTGCAGAAGGGTTGAATCTTGTGTTGATACAAAATTGTTGGCTGAATCTTGTGTTAGTACTTTGCTATTTGAAATGTTGGTTTTGATATGTTGGTTCTGATTTGATCTGATTACTTTGTATTAGCACTTGGCTATTCGAATTATTGGTTCTAATCTGATGTGATACTTTGTGTTAGCACTTGACTTTTTGAATTGTTTGTTTTGATATGTTGGTTCTGATCTGATCTGATTTGTTCTGATATGTTCTGATCTTATCTGGGCGTTGGCACACATCTCAACTGTAACTGACATGAGTGGTCCCTTAATTAGGTTGGTATTTGTCTTGTTCTCTTATGAGATACCTTAGATATGAGTGACCCCCTAATTAGGTTGGTACTATCAAATGTAGGTGAAGCATGGTGGATAATTAGATTTAATCTAAAATGTAGGTTTTAGTCGAAAAAATCTAAACTGTATGTGAAGCATGGTGAAAATCCAACAATAGAAATTCAAAAGTCTGATTTCACCCTATGGAGCTCTTGTGTTTCACCCTTAAGAAGAGTTATTTAATATATTTTTCCTTTAGATAGTAGATTCTTCTTCATAGGTGGATGTTTTTTTTCCTTTAAGGTCTTTAGAAACAAAAGTACTTCGATACAAATGTGAGATCTCTTGTTAGGTTTTTCTCTTGAAATTAAAATCTTCTATTTGTTGGGACTTGATGTACCTTGGATGCACATGATATCTTTACATCAATGGCATCGAGCAACTTAGTGCATGATGTCAGTCATCTCAGGTGTCTGATACACTCAGTAAGTTTCTCAGTGGCCTTTGATGCAAAAATACCTAATGCATCTAGAGCATTCAAGGCATCAAGTCCCACCAGAAGAGGGGTTGAATTTTCTGGTAAAAATTCTAAGAGGAGATCATGTTTTTTTGTATCGTTATAAATCTTTTGTTTGTAAATACCTTAAAGGAAAAAAATCCTTCACCTATGAAGAATAATCTTTTATCTAAAGAAAAAATAGATTAAATAATCTCTTCTTTAGGGCGAAACACATGATCTCTTTATGGTGAAATTAGAATTTTGAATTTCTATTGTTGGATTTTCACCGGGCATCACCTATATCAAGTATTTTACTAACATGTTTGTATTTCTGTGTTTTTCTAGGTGAAGGAGAGGTTATTTTTGTCTTACATCGTAAAGATGTTATTTAATATATTTTTCTTTTGACATTTACTATGTTTTTTAGGCTACTTATTTTATTTAAAACAAAATATTCTATAATTTCTATTGTTCTGACTCATTTTATGTATTTTTGTAGGTTGCTCCTTGCGACAACTATTGGACAAGATCAACACCGCTATGTCCTTCTCCAGCTGAACAGAAAATGAGTGCAAATGAAACCAACTCTAAAGATGAATGAACAATTTGTCTAGAATGCTTCACAAACTCCAGACCTACAATTATATGTAATTATTTTCCTACTTGCTTGGTGTTTCTATTTAGTTTGCAAGCAAAATGTTGAATTCTTTATTCTTTTGTATTTTTTTTTTGTAGGAATGCACAATGGAATACCCTCAATAACTAGGTCAACTTCTTTATGAAATTTGAGGTCATTTCTGATGTTAGATTTTTTATGAAGAAATTGAATCCATACAAATAAATGAGTCCGAAGTTAGGTTTTCTGAATATTACAATTACATTTTTTTTAACTATCTTTTAGTCCTTTTTCAAGTTAGATGTTTTATTTGCATTTTTATTTTTTCCTTCTTTATTGTAACCACAGATTGTAATGTGACATGTCATATATAATATATGTTATTGTGCTTTCTATTTTGTATGTATTTTGGAATATGACTCTAACAGTTTAATTGGTATATTGGCTAGTAAATCTGAAGCTAGCCATTTATTAAATATTTTTAATAGAGACCTAAGACAACGGTTATTTAATAAATAATTGTGTCGTATTTCGAATAATAAATTCTTATTTTCTCTTCGGTAACACCCGTTTGCCAACGATTCTTTATGTGATTCATCAACTTCTTGGATACCAACAGTTGCATAATTGCTGGCAATGTAATTTTTAACCGTTAGTAGATACTTTTTATGTGGTAGTGTGTATGTACAAGCACAAATGTAGAACGAGTCACATATTAATGTAATTTTCACATTTCTTATAGTTTGCACTCTCTAATTCGCAATTTCTATCTGCATTTTATGCGTTTTTATATATCTATTACATAGGTTTTATACTAGACAATAAAAACTATTTATAATTAATTATTAATTTTGAAATTTTCGAAAATGTTATGATGTTTACTTCTTAATAAAAATCACAAACTTGTTTCTTTATTATTTGAAAAAAAATGTTAGATATCCGTATACTAGATATAAACATTTTTTAGATCAGAGTTAAATACAGGGGCGGATGCAGCATAGCTCAGGGGGGCAAGTGCCCTCTAGAAAAAAAGTTTGCAAAATAATCTTATGTATTTGTGCGATTTGTTAAAAAGTTTTGCCAAATAACTATGTATATTTCAAAATCTGCATAATTTTGCTCTCTCTTGAATTTTTTTTATAAATCTTGCCCTTCTAACGAAAATCCTGAATCCGCCACTCGTTAAATAACTTGTTGATTTTGCATAAAAACTTGTGAGCTGCGGATAAAGTGCGCAAAACATGAGCTGTAAGAATACTTTTTGTATATTTTTGTCCATACTTGGATAAGTAATTTTACATTTCCACTGTGAATTTGACAAGCCATGCGAAAAGAAAATATTGAATTCGTCTAGCTTTCTCAATTTATACAAAAATAATTAATGCATAAAATAAAATTACTGCATATTTGAAACGGCAAGCTAGTGTCGTGTTTTCGTTGTTGCATATTAATTTATTAGATTATATTTGAATTATAATTTGTTGCGCATTGGTAACTCTACTTTTTTGTCATTTGAGTTCTAGATTAATTGCTTTATACAGTTACTTGGTTTGTTTTTTCGAGTCATGGGAAAAAAAAATGAAAAATAGAGGAAGAATGGGGGGCAAAAAGTTGTCGAGCTTATCCTTCAAAATCGGAGGAACATATTTTATCGCAAATGAAATGAAGTTTTCTCTTTGGTTCATCTTTGACTCCTCTCTAGTCTCCTGTTACAGTAAAATTCCAGAACGAGATTACGACATTTTTGTCATTCTTCTCAACTCAACTCGAGAGCACTGCCTTAGTGCTTGATATCGAGAATTCTCAAGAAGAAAGAATATTTATAGAACTATTACGTTTTGCAATCTTAGTTAAAATAAAATTCATTAGTTTCTTAGTTAGATTGCAAACATTTATGGGTGAAGTTATGGTGCATGCACAATTGTACATGTACCGTGCTTGCACATTTGAATCATTCAATGTGCATCAAGATTCGATAAACACGAATCTCCACGAATTTCAATGCACATCGAAGAATCTAAATGCACAAGTACAGTATATGCATAAGCACCATAATTTTGCTCAACATTTATTGTCCACAGGTCTGGTTTTAAATATTGATTTTTGTATTATAAAATAAAAGCAGTTTGCATACGATAAAATAATTATGATCTGATTGATGCAGACTAGCAATATTAGATAACCAAAAGATTTTGTAAAAGAGCCACGCTTGGAAGTACAAACATTATTTACTTATATTAGTATATGAGGAGAATTATAATGTATTTATTATTGTGTCTTCGTTGTTTCTTTAAATTTACACTATCCATAAAGAAATAATGAATAATCTAAATTAGATGTATAAAACAATGTGTATATGTGAATTTTAAAAGCAATACAGACAAATAAAAATTCAGACATTATAACCCTCCTCTTAGTATATTTAGTTAAAAAGTTCAATAGGTAGATTCCAACCAATCAGCATGATTCTCGTATCGAAAAACTTTCTGAGACCACATTTATGTTTCTTGAAACCTTTTTAGTATTTTTTTAAATATGGATGAAAAACCCTCTTAAAATTGGAGGTTAAAAAATTATTAAAACATGATATTTCACCCTTTAAAAACAACAAGATTTTGGAAGAATATAAATTTTGTTCTTAAAAAAAATTGATATAAAAAGTGTATTCAACAAATTGAATCAGCCATTTGCATTTTGAATTTTTCGAAAAACAAAAGTGAATGATGTATTTTACTTCATGAATCTTCTCTCATATTGCTCTTTGTAATGATATTTGTAATATTGATTATGTTGTACATATGATTGTTGGTTTTTATATATAAATTCTTCTCCCTGATGCTGACAAAGTCGTACACAAAAATGGCAAAAAAATTGAGTACATCAAAAATAAATACACTAGATATTTCGAGTCATTTCGAATCGTTAGATATATCAAAATTCACATTATAGATCAAGATAGAAACAATTCGGAGTGACTCCGTATAGCTAATGCACCTATCTTTAATGTACCTACAATTTTCCAACCAAAAGATCATTTAAAAGAATTTATTACGATCTGTTTGATATTTATCTTGTTTTTCTCAGGAAAAGAAGTATTTTGTGATATTTTTATTTCCATGAATTTATCAAATTTAGGACATTTTTATTTTGGCATTGTAAAAATATTATTGCTATACAAAATCTCTAACGTTTTCTTTTTGCTCTTCTCATAAACTACTTTTTTTAAGTAAGATTTTGCCTTACAAAATTTTATTGATCAATAAAAAGAATTATACATGAGAGAAAAGAAAAAAGAGAAGAGATGAAAGAGTTACAAGCATACAAAACTAAAGTATTTCGAATTAAAGATAAAAGACGATCGCATATGCCTTTTAGTCGTCACCGGGCTCGCCAAAACCCGATGGGGCCGTTGGAGATGAAGCTCACACACGGCTAGCTTGCTGAAGCAGAGAAACTCTTGCAGAGCTTTAGTCCGTTGAGAGATTGCTGCCAAACTCTGTCCATGAGCTATTGAGAAGACTCGTATGGAACAATCGATGGAGCTATTGGGAAGCTCGCACCTGACTCTATCACTGAATCAAAGAGGTCGTTGTCTGAAATCCTTGTCCGCGGCATAATTAAACGCTCGAACAATATCCGATGAAGCTATGGGAGAAGAGAACAAAATAGTAGGGATAGAAAGAGGAAGAGAGAGGAGGAGTAAGGAGACTAGAAGATCGACACCGCCGCCGAGCTTTCCAACTAGAATTAGAACTTGGGGTTTTGTTTTTTATTTCTCAAGAATCGCTTTCTTTCCTGCAAAAAGAAAATTAACTAGTCTATGTATTTCTCATAAACTACTTAAAACACAGTTTACATTCTTCACCATAAAACTAATTTCAACAGAGTTGATCAAAGTCCCAAGCCGGCGCAAAACAGGGTTTGAATATTAATAAATAAATTATTCTACGAATTAAACTCGTGACATATCACTTCCTTTGGAAGAAAACAAAAATTAAATGAGTGTGGTAAGTAAAGCTTACCATGGATGCCGAGTCACCGCAGTCTACACTATGAAACCATTTGTATTTTTTATTAATTCTTCCTGTAAAAGAAGTGTTAATCAAATGGACATGTATCACAATTGCACAAAAGAAATAGTGGCTATTGCAATAGTTGTGGTGCATTTCCAAACTTTTTTTTTGTCTCACCTCCTGTTCTTATGGGCAATAACGATATATTCCCCACTAGGTGGATGCTTCCTCTTAATTGTGCACCTTCTGGGTGGAAAGTGGGGGTGGCGCTAAGGTCTCTCTTCCTGACCACTCAAAAATAGGGACTCGAATCTGCTGTAGCGTATTTTTTGAGTGACCCGAATCTGCTGTAGCGCGCTACAGCAGATGGACGGTTTGGACGACTGTCAATTTCGCGATCGATCATCAGCGATGGAAATCAGAGAGTCTTTATATTTTGACACGAATCTTGATGCAATCAGTGAAAATCAGACGATCCAGATGATGTGCTACACCATCTCGCAAAGCACTAGATCTGGTTCCAAAAATAGAGATGTCAATTGGTACGGCATGAGTTCGGTGAAAATAATTTCATACTGATATTTGTTTGAATTAAGTTTGACTCATGTCATATTTTTTTTACTTGTTAAAATTTGAGTTATTCGTATCATATATTTACTAATGAGTAAATGATGAATGGATAACATAATTTATATAATATTTTTTTATAAATAATAAATTATCTGAACACTAAAACATCAAACATATTTAGCAACTCCATAAAACAATAATTATTGAATAAATTGTTAAACATCATTGTCAGAAGAGCAAAAAAATCTCTAAGGATTAGACAATGATTATTTAAAAAAATCATTGACGTAAGCAACGGTTATTTTAAATAACTGTTTCGCGACTCTTATCTCTCACTATTTTCCCTCCTGGCCGCCTTCACAATTTCTCAAACTTATTTGCACTCTCTTTCCCACATGGCCGCCTCCACACCTATAGCTGATCTCACCTCTTGTTCTTTTGCCTCTCGTCGATGTCTTGGGCATGGAAATGATCGACTCCGCCAAATCATCCATGTCCACCATCGGCCTCGTGTTTCTTTCCTCTCGCCGATGAGCCTTGTCGTGTTTTTCTCCGCTTGTCGTCTGTATCCTCTTCTTTAAGGTATTTTTATTTTGTTATCTTGGTAGTTCTTATAATAGTTAGAAATAGTTATTGCTGCAAGAAATGAAAAACATGGTGTCTATTATCCAAAATGTTATCATTATGCAAAATAGTTATTTTTGCAAGTATGTGACAAATGTATCAATTCTGGTACATACATATTAGGTACCATGGGTTGCTTGATAAGAAAAAAATAATACAAGGATCAAAACTAATGCTTTAAGTTGTTAAATTATTAAATTATTAAGGAATAGTTAAATTGTTAGGGTGTAGGGTTTGATTAGAAATTGATGCTTATGGTTTAGTTTTTGATAAAAAAAAAAAAAGATAGTTAAATTGTTAAGAAATAAGTTAAACTGTTAATAATAGTTTGAAATAGTTAAGAAATAGTTATTTAGGATTTAGGATTTAGAATTTGATAAGAATATGCACGAGTATTTTATTATTCTAGTATAGCATAACATGGTGATATATGCTAATCAAAATTATTTTACTACACTTATGTAGGTGCAGCACAACCGATATGGTAAAAATCCAAAAATAGAAATGTTGATTTCACCCCTATCAAGGCACGTTTGAAACTCAGGGGTTTCATCCTAAAGAGAGATCGGTTTTTTTCACCCTAAAATAAAAGCTTATTTAGTCTATTTTTCCTTTGACATTTACTGTGAATGTACTATTATTTGTTATTTGTCTAAGAATTTGTATTTTTGTTTCCGCCAGGATACCTTGCGAAAGCTATTGGATGACATAGTTTCAAGTACATAGAAAGCATACGTGACACTTGTGATTAGAACATGTACAAATGAAGCCAACTCTAAAGAAGAGTGCACGATTTGTCTAGAAAACTCTAGGCTCGTAATTCTGTAACTAGGTCAACTCATTCATTTCTACTTGTCTCATCTGGACTAGACAAAAAGTTTATTTTTTTGTAAGAAGATGGATGCTTCTTCTTTGATGCAATTGATGACTTAGCTCAAAAGATGCAATTTAAAAGACATCTTTTGTTAGGTTTTTTACGAGAAAACTGAACTACACATAACTGAGACCGAAATTAGGTCTGCTGAATATTGTGAAAAAAGAGATTTAATTTCTTCATTAAGAACGAAACAAGAGATCTCACATTTGTATCATTGTGTTGCTAAGATAGCAATTGCATCTTTTAAGATATTTTTTGTATTTTTTATAGTTAAGTGTTTTATTTGCATTTGTTTAATTTTTCTTTATTGTGATCATAGATTGTAATGTGACATGTTATATGTAATATACTTGTGTTATCTATTTTGTATGTAATTTGGACTGTTTTTGATAATTAAAATGATATATTGACTAGAAAAATCTGATGGTAGCCATTTATAAAATATTTTAAGAAAAATATATAGAGACCTGAGGCAATAATTATTTAATGGGAAAAACTTAGGTACACTAAGATGGGTGCTCCCTAGGTACTCCACTCAATTTGTACCATTTGATTGCATTGAGATTCGCACCATAGATTCCAATCAAATGGTAGAGATTGAGTGGAGTATCTCGGGAGCACCCATCTTGGTGTACCTAAGTTTTTTTCCTTATTTAATATATAATTGTTTTCTTATTTTGAACATTAAATTGCTATTTTTTCTTCGACAACAATAATTTATCAATTGTTCTTTATACGATTCACCAACTCTTTAGACACTAATTATTGCATAATCATTGGAAAAGGTAATTTTTAACTGAGAGATCTTTTTTCTTTGGTAGTGAAATTTATTTATTTAAAAAGAGTGTACCTCAACACAATATAAAAATAAAATAAAAATGCAATCGATTTCAACTCAAATTTTATTATGTAATCAAAATAACAACTCAACAATCTCTTTCCTTATTTTTCAACCAAAAACAAGACAAAGATAAAAAAAATATTGATCCATAATTTTGAACAAAATAAGGTTGAATTTTTATACTAAAGAACTTTTAAAGCAGGACAAAGAGCAGACAAATATAAAAAAAGTGATTTAAATTTTCAGAAAAGCATGAACATTGGATTTTTTTTTTTTTTTTAAAGCATGAGCCTTAGATTTTGTACAAGATTAGTTATAACATTTATCTATCTAAACATATATGTAGTGGAAAAACAAATAAAAAACATAAAGGTTAATTTTAGCGCTATGAATAAATAAATTGGTATTAACATTAATTAGTTAGACAAATAAATAAAGGATTTTTTAGGTGAATTAAGTAAAGTATATAACCAGAAACATAAACTGCATCAATGAAAAATGACTTTTTTTAGGAAAATAGTTGGTACTTATCTCTCTTATTTATTATCACACACACACACACACACACACATATGTTCGATCTTTTTCATTTTTCAAATGATGCTCGCTGGTTATACCAAAATTCTCGTTGATTCAGTACTCTTTTAGTTTACTCTAATTGTATTGTACAGGGAATAGAAAATTGGATCTTTAATGGAGATGTGATGAAGATATGTTACTCGCTAGTGCAACATAATATTTTTAAAATGGATGCAAAAGGACAATGGAAAACAGGGATGATGCTTCATTCCGTATCAAGGACGTACACATCATGTAGTAATTAAAATCGCACCAAATTAAAGATCAATCTCTCCTTTTCTCACCTCCTCCTTTTCTTTCTCCTTTATATAAGCATGGATTTTGCAAGGAGAGCCCCAGCCTAACAAACATTCCCCTCTCTCAATACCAATCACAACTACCACGCAATTATTGATTCGATCACCATGGAGGATGCAAGGAGATCAAAAGTTAAGAAAGGGTCTCTGGCGGTGCGGGTCGGGATCGAAGGAGAGGAAGGGGGCTTTAAACGGTTCGTCATACCGATATCGTACCTATATCATCCACACTTCAGAACACTACTTGAATCGGCTCATGAGGTTTACGGGTACAATTCGTCCGGCCCGCTTAAGTTGCCGTGCATGGTGGATGATTTTCTGCATCTGCGGTGGTTGATAGAGCGCGAGTCGCATGGATCGTCACACAGCAAAATTCATCACTACCATCCTTCTTTCTCTTTGCACACTCGTTAGCAGAAGAAGCAAAAATTGAAAGGAGCATGAATAGTATGGCGATGTTATATGCATGATTGCATGCTCGTGAGTAAGGTTTTTGAGGCTAATCTTGGTGTCGTCATAATCTGAGGGTGTTTTCAATAATTTTTACTTAGAAAGTTAGATGTATTAGTGCGGGATTTTAAGCTTGCAAAATTACAACCATCTATGTAAAGTGTATGATGGTTTTGATATAAAACTGAATTTTCTTGTTTTTATATTTCTTTTTGACATGTTTTAATTTTATTTTTCATGTCACCTGATGAGTTTCCTTCAAGAACTCACTTGGGATAATGTTGTCTTGATTACACTCTAGTTAATTTAATTAAGCTTACAAAAATGGGATCTCAGTCTTTCATTTGGCAAATTTGCTTTCTTATATTAGTTATTTCATAAGTCCCACAAGACTTTTTTTAAGTGATACTCAATTTTGGTAATCATGTTTTGGAGATGCTATGTCTTTCCCTTTCACACTTTCCTTTAATTTTCTTTCTTGAAGTACAAAATAAAAATAAAGTTGATGAATATCTACAAACCATGCCTATTAAAATATATTGTTATTCTTCATGATTACACTACAAAATAATTTAAATTGAATTCATCCTTAGTTACTATTGAATTTTTTACTTTCAACAATCAGCCCCACTAATTTTAACAATTATCTTCTTAAATTCAAATTTGTGATAATTATCTTTCCAATCATAAAATTCAAATAACAAACTTAACTTATTTAAAAGTTAATGATATGAAGTTTTTTCTAGATTTGTTATTACATTAATTTTAGTATTAATTTGTTAAAAATTACATTAATTTTAGATCTATGTTTTCTAAATTTGAATGTGTGAACAATATTTATTAAAATATTTGTTTAGATTTGCATTAAACTACAATAAAATATCTCAAAATTTTAATTATTCTAAAAACTATTTTCAAGAATAATTCCTTTATATGAAATAAGACATAAAAGATAATTAGTTATGCACTATTGGTGAAATTTAACTTGTTCCAAATTAAAGACTTGACATATCCAATTTGGTAGAAAGTCAAATTGATCTGAATCTAACTCCAAATTAGACTTGAGAGGCTGAGGCAATCTGAAATCACAAATGATCTGACACTATAATTTAAAGTATAACATGCTCAAACTTAGGCCTGATCTGTTAATTGTCCTTAATGCCAAAGATGCTAATTGTCATAAAAATAATACATAAAAAATTATGAGTGACAAATATATGTATATTTGAGAGTTTTTGGTCTCTTAATTAACATTATAAAATTAATAATATTAATTGAATTTCATTATTATTGGGTTAATCGTCACAAATTAAAATTTTAGGGAGCAATTATCAATATTAGAAGTTGAGAGAGAGGTGGTATTACACCAACATTTAATTATGAAGTATGTGGTTGGGGGCATTAATTATTCGAAGTCATTCTAATTTGAAATTAATAGAGAAATTATAAAGAACAAATATTGGGTCCCAATGGAATACTCTCTAAATCATCACAAACCAATCTATTAGATTTTGGTATGTAGAAGTTTCTAAGAGTACGAATAATGTGCTCTCATAAGCATTTTGATCAAAATACTTATGAGTCGAAGATTTCTAAATTAATTAAATATAACTAAAAATATTTATATACGTAACAAAAAATAAGGCCTTTTTAAGATTCCTAAAATTAATTACACGATTAAATACAGTAAAATTTGATATTCTTCAAGATTTTATATGTAACATTTAGTGAAAGAGATAAATCAACATTTTGGGCATAAAAAATAAAAATTGACCCGTAAACTTCCCTATGTTAGCAAAACTATAATATTTCCATAGAGGGATTGGTTCATCAAATATCTGAAATGACAACTAATTTTTTTTTCATTAAAATTAAAAGAAACATTATATAGCAAATTTGTAAATATTATTCTCAACGGTGCGAACACTAATTAAGTGGTTTAATGGAGTCAACGTGTCCCACTAAATTTAATAAAAAAACATAATCACTCATTAAACTAAAATTTAAATTTCCTATTTTTCTTTTGG
>CAXKVX010002032.1:0-19080 GCA_964058865.1 Eleocharis quinqueflora | reverse complement strand
AAAACATTTAAGTCTCTACAGAATACTCATACTTAAGTCTCTATTGAGACGAAATAAACATAAAATGACCATTTGTGTTTACGTTGCGTTAAACTGAATGCAACCAAAACTATGTGCGCCTTACGTTGTGTTTAACAAACGCAACAAAAATTCATTGCGTTTAACGTTGCGTGACGACGAAACAAAACGTTAAACGTGCAAAACGTATTTCGTTGATAGCCCTATTTGCAAAGTACAATAACCTTGCTCTTATTTTATTAATTATTATTATATTATCATTATTGTTATATTATTATCATTTTCATTATCACGTTATGATAATATTATCATCATTATCAACATTCTTCTATTCGAACAAATAAATATTAATTAACGACATTTCTGCTCTTTCAAATAGGTAAAAATATATCACTATTTCAAAACTTCTTCTAGCTCTATAGTCTATTCTACTTATATTACAGCAAATGCAATCTTATGTCAATGAACCTTAATTTGCCAAACACATTGAAATTTTGTAATAAACATGGCATCATTTTGTTCACAATACAAGCTGCCTTTTGTTTTGTTTCTGTAGAGTGTGCATGTCACTTCAAAAAGGACTGGCCATGTAATTATATAAATAGCCCAGACACATCTATGTATTTTTGCCCGACAATTTATCAAATAAAGTGGACATGTCACTTCAAAAATTAGCTGCCTAAATATTGTTACATAATAAAAAGGCGATTTCCCAAATCAGTGCTAAAGAAAGATCTAATAGGAATCATAGGATGTTTCTCATAGCATTAAACCAAATCAACATCCAACAACTTGTATCATTTCTGATGGAGACCCTGTAACGACCTTTTTTAATTTCATTTTTTGCAAATTTGCATGCGTAGTCATGCATTTCATGGCTTAGTTTGGTGCTGAATGATAGAATTGCACATGGTATGCAACAGCAAACACATGGGACCGACCACATTACCTAGAGACTCGAATATTTCGTTGCTGATGTGAATGAGGTACTGGATTCCCATTTGCCTTTGAAGATTTCGCGTTGATTAAATTAATTTACCTTTAGTTATCAGCACTTTCAGTTTTTAGTTGATTGCTGCCCTCAGATCTTTTCATTTGGTTCCCGAATGGTGATTTATCAGATAGACAGATATAGATCTCAGCAGTGAATTTCATAGTCTGATTAGACACAGAAAGCAATAAATGGACATGTCATATGCTGATTAAGAATTCTGAAAGCATATTGTATCATGTACACACACTATACAACAATCTGTTTAGTACTTATGCACACTACACGGCAAAATTCAGAAGGAAAACAGGTAAACTTCACTAATTTCAGTTTACATTAACAAGACATAGATTAGAAAGATCACAATTATCATCCATAAATAGATATATTTCTTTTCCTTAAACAATGTGCATCTGTTACAAATATATCTCCATAATGTGCCAAAATTCTAAGAATAAAAAAGACAGACACCCAACAATTGAGTCATACTGCAAATTGAGACGAAATAGCAACACTTCAGTAAGATACTTTGAAAATGGAAAGACAAATATACCGTCATTGCCGACAACACTGCTGCTAAGGCCACGTATTCTGTTATAACAACGAAGCACACAGCGGTTGCGAAGGCAAAGATCACCAACTGTGTTAAACCCTAAGTAAAAATAAACTAACTACTATAACGGACCGACCTATACTGTAGTACTGTACCCGATAATAACACTTGCTGATTTGTAAAAACTAGCATGTGTTGCCCCTCTTGCAAGGGAGAACACCTGCTCCAGAGGTAATGGTGCCAACCATAGAAGACGGTTTTGCTCCTAGGCTAGAGGCACGGGAATAACTAGCTGAGGCACCAGCACCAGACGGGGTGAAATAGGCACCGTTCAACAGGAGATCTCCTTCAGATCTCCAGTTCCAGCCTTGCCATGCGTTCTCTGCTGTGTCTACCCGTTTGGTCACCTTTCAAAAGACATTAAAAAAACCCGGTAAGTCAAGTTGAGATGACAAAAATTGTATAGAAGTTCGGTAATTTAGTAAGTTTACCTCTTTGGCGAAACTGTTGGTAGGGGCGAGGTAACGGTTGCCCTGGCTGTTGATGGTGGGGGCTGCGCTTCCACCAATTGCATACATCTCCCAGTGTGTATAGTCGTTGTTCACCACGTGGAAGTAACCGTGCCTACACCTATAAATTTGCCAAAGTAAAAGTCATAATCAGAAGCTAAGGACAAGCAAATGTTGAACTGCACACCTGCGGTCTCAATTTCAATATATTGCAGGTTAATTGACAAGTCCCTAGAATCAGTACAATTACAGGCCACAGTTTTCTAGTAAATACCGGTCTGAATGCATAGAAAGATGAATATATGAAAGAAAGAAAAAGGAAATACCTTGGCATTCTCTGAATCAACCCCTCGCCGAAATGGTTGAATGCAATGGTGACTTGCATTGACTTGTCCTTGTCATACGAGTCACTATGCCCCAGCAACATCACCTCATTGTGGTGAGTGAAATGGTTATTTGAAATGGTGATTGCCGTTGATCCCATCACAGCATCCACCAACCCGTCAGCACAGTTCCACATGGAATTGTGGTCCACCCAGACATGGCTCGACCCAAAGATTGAGACGCCATCACCATCGGCCATGGTGCGCCACCCGTAGTGGGTCGGTGAGCTCCTCACCATTGCATTACCAGTTGGCTTGCAATCATGGATATGCAGCCCGTGTATGATGATGTTGGTCACAAACTGGACAGTTATGCATGCACCCCCTGATTTGAACATTATATTACATATTAATTGATTTATTCAATGTACTCAGTAACTCCAACCAGTAAGTTAGGAGTCATGGAAAGAGTTTGATTAAAAAATATCATCTTAAAATCTTCAGTAAAGTTATTAAGAAATAGGAACAAAATTGACCTGAAATGTGAACATTAGCGCCACGGCCATCAATGGTCTTGAAGCTGTTCATAATGAGCTCTTCCTTCAGGGTTATGACCATGTCATGCTTGAAAATGATCCAAAGGGGCTCCTCTTGAATCACAGCATACCGCAGAGTGCCGGGTTTTGGGTTGACGACATCATCGTCAGTGGAATCACTGACAACATAAATGTGGCCATCACGGCCACCAAGGGCATTGCGACCAAAGCCTATGCCACAGTCGGCCAGGCGCTGGCGGTTGTTGTGCCAGTCAGCATCGCAGCGCCAGCAGTCGTCAATAGGATTGCCTGTGCCGCAGGAGGAGAGGTAGGCAAGGGAGCGGCGGTTTGTGCTGTTCACAATGGTCCTGTCAGTAGCATAAAAGCAAATTTCAGTTATGTAAAATTGTGAACCCATTAATAATAATTGATTTATGAAACTGTGAATAACTAAAATGGAAAGATCATTAATTAAAATATCTGTTAAAACAAACGAATTGGAAGTTTACAAGGAACAGTAAAGAAACACTTTCCAATTACAACAATTTTCTTGACCTTGTGTGGATCAACAGTTGGTCTGGGGGTCCACATAAGAGGATTTACAGAAGAAAAAGAAAGCCTGTGCATGCCATGTGGGATTTAATGCGAGTCGAGTAGTCGACTAAACAAGGTACAGAGAATTGGGTGGGAGTATCCATGCACAAAAGGTGTGTTCCTAATTAATGAAACTTCTCTGTCCCCACGTTGCATACTTGCATAGATCATTAAAGCTATTACTTCAACAATTTTTTTTATTTCTTGTGCTCCTTTTTCTCTCCTCTTCTGTCGCCAAACCGCAATTAATGGTTTGGTGCATGAAGATGAGGTGTTCACCAGCTAGTCCGTAGCTTTCGATTTGTGTAATGTGGGTCCTCGCCATGGCCGATTTGGTGTCTCCCCTTTTCACAGGAAATTCCTTACAAGTGGTAGACTGTGTCTAACTGAACAGTATGTATCTTGTGGGTTCCATCAATTTTGACAATACCATGTACTAACTAGAAAATGTGATTAAAAGGTATAGATATTACATATTAGATAATAGATATTTTTTCTGGAGGAAGAACCTTTGTACCGGATGAAAGTGTTTGCAGAGTATCCAACGAATGTTATTTGACTAGGAATTTGGCAGGAGAGGAATCCCAAGGAGAAATTGATTAACGAGGAATATTATTTATTGAACAAAAAGGGTTAAGCCGTTAAGTAATAAATTTCTCCAACAGCGCCGACACAGGCAACGTACCAACGGTCGCAACTAAAACTAAATCCGAAGTCGCATTTTTCCATTTCTATGTTCTCACCATAAAAAGAAAATACTGAAATAGAGATAAAAGGTAGAAAAATACTTACTGAGCAACAGTTGAAGCGACCGCTTCGGGATCTTCGACGGCGCCAAATACTGATCTGCGCACAAATACAAAGCCAAAGGTATCCAAGGTAAATACATTAAAACACAAATTTATAAATTAACCTCGGTTTAAAAAGATTGAACTGATAAGCTCTTTTTTTTTTTTAGGTAAATTGTGCAATGTACGGAGTGAGATATTACGGCATTACGCCGCCCCGAGAGAGAAGATTCTCTCAACGGCCACAAGTGGGATTCTATTATATCCGGAATTTAGGAGATAATATTCGGTAAATAACAGGAATAAAATATAAAATAAAAGATTTAATAGTATTATCCTTTAGCCTTTTTTTACTATTTGACCGTTTGACCATGTTTTTCTCTTCTTTCACTACTCAGAAAAGGAGGGAGCATTCAATTGGCCTTAACCTTTACGCCTACGAACACCCCTAAAGCCTAAACGGCTCTAGGGTTTAGGGAATCAACGGTTCTGATTTCACAAAAATTGATTTTAACGGATCTGATAAATGTAAAAGTGATGCTCGCTTTGTACTGACCTGGTTACCGGAGGAGAGAGAGAGGAAGGAGGTTTATCCGCCGTTGCCTCTCTCAGGAACCTTCTAGAAGAAGCTTCACCATTCCTACAACATACCACCGGAGGTGCATTATGCTATTTGAACCCTCTAAAATTGTAGTGTTTTATATTTAAAATAAAAATTAACAAAGAGAGCGCCATTTGGAACAAACAGGTCCATAATGCATTTACATTCGTAAGTATGCAATGTATCTAAATATCACAAATTAGTAGATAACATTGAAGTAATTTTGTTCGAGAAAGTAAATTTCATTTTTGCTAAAAGCAGCGAGCCACTAAATAGCATTTCCCTTTATTATTCCTGGAAAATTTAAAAAACAATTCAATTCAAGGCTCAATGAAGAACCATGAGCTGGTTTCTACAATTCTAATGCTAGCCATGAAGAATTAAACCCAAAAATGGGTTCAAAAACACAAAACATAGTATCAAATGCACTTAAAAAAGGTAAGGGTGTTGCAAAATTGAGAAAATAGTAGACACGAAGTTAGGTGTTCGGAGAGGGGAGATGCCTCAAAACCATTTTATCCATTTAGCTCTCAGATCTAGTGCTTTGTACTCTCAGAAAAAAATAATGAAACAAGAAATTCTAAAACATGCAACCCTTATAGAAAGTTCTACCACGGGTACAAATGCATGTATTCCCGCTGAGAATCTCTTTCCAGAACAGAAGAATTGAGTAATAAATTTAAACGGAAAGATAAATTGAGAGAGAGTTCGAACCATAAATTCAGAAGTTTAGCATCCCCATTCCCTCCAAGCAATGCTACACCACCTCCAATCACCAGAAAAACCCCCAACACAGTAAGAGAAACCCATTTCAAACCTCCCGCCATTACTCTATCTCGTTCTTTCTTCAATGTGTATGTCTCTCTCTCTCTCTCTCCCTTGGAAAAACAAAAGGAAAAGCTAGAACTGAGAGGGAGAGAGAAAAAGCAATAGAAGCGGTAAGGAGAGAGAGGCAGGCTTCCAATTTTATAGTCCGTTTCGGCTCTAGTCGTTTGCTACAGTTAATACTTAATTGCCATGGTAACAAAAGGTGAATTCGATATCTGACACTTCAACCGTAGATGTACGGAGACAGTTAGGCAATCCCGCGCCATGCGATTTCAATCCAACGGATAGAAGTAGCTCACTTCATCTGACCTAAATTCCCGCTACTAAAAGGAATAGTCGTTTGAGGCAATTTTTACAGTCCGATTGAAACTGAACGGTTCTCTATTACAGTCAAGATAAATATCGAACGGAGAGATTCTGATCCGTTCGAAATAACCGTTAACGGAATCTATTAACAGACGTTATTAATGGTTTTTGGTTGGTTTTAATGACATCCGCTGCTATATTTTTTGTTCCATAACTATGGAACGCGATCTGAATCATTGATTTAGGCTCCGGAGACGTTGAATTCTGATCGTACGGTCGAAATCACGGGTCATAGCCTCGTAGGGAAACTATGGCAGCAGATATTGTCTCGGTTTTGGTTTAGCATGGGTAAGGTGCGGCTGACGTCGTTTGGTTCCGTGATAATGTGATATACACGTGCTTATGCTGCCACCGCCAGGCCCAAGCGCCACAGCTCTGCACTGTTACACATTCTACTTTTGTTGATTTTTACATATATGTCCAACTAAATTATTTATTTCGTTCAAGTATTGTGTCCAGATGTTCTTTGATGCTTTCGATGGTTGAACTTGAACCCGCCAATTGTACTTATAAGGGTCCTTTAAATCAACGAATATGGAGAAAAGAAAAAGGGAGCAGGAGCTGTTTTCTTTTATTTAACCCAGGAACTGGTATTGGGACCAATAGTTTATTTACAATGCGTGTCTGTGTTGTATTGATTTATTTTAGAAAAAAGTATGTTTTGTTATTGAATTATTCGATTTAGTTCAATTAAATTTTTGGAATTTTGTTTTGGTTCAATCAAGCCTCTCAATTATTGTTTCTGACTTAGTCTCGTAAAGATTAAAATGTAAGTTTTATAGTACAACGATCAGACCTGCAATATTGTATGGAATATAATATTGAACTACTAAAGGGCAACACATACAAAAGATGAGTGTTGAGAGATGCATATGTTACGATAAATATGTGGACATACAAGAAGGGATCACATTAGAAATTACGATATATGTGACAAGGTCGGGGTTGCACTGATTGAAGAGAACGTTGTTCAATATCGTTTGAGATGTTATGGGAATATCCAATGGAGGCCCTCTGATGCACCGACATGTAGTAGAGTTTTAAACCGCATCAAAAACACGAGAAGAGATAGAAATTGACCGAAATTGAAATGGGATGAAGCTGTAAAAATAACATAAAGGTATGGAGTGTCTCGAAAGAGTTGACGTCAGATAGGTGCATGAAAGTCAGCAATCCACGTACTAGAATTGTGACAAACTAAATTTAGAATTAGTGTTATAGGTCTACGATGTTAGTACAGAATTAATGACGTAGAACGCTGATCTAAACTTATGATGATTATGATGATGATTATTATTATTATTACTATAATTCTATTTTTACTACTATTTTATATTTTATTATATTATTATTTATATTGATTTTTTATTTCAGTTTGAATTTCATTTCTAACTTATCTCAATTTATTTGAGATTAAAGATTTTGTTGTTGTTATTATTATTATAGAGTTTCAAATGATGTATATTAAAAAAATACATATTGTAAACATATTTTCAATAAAAAATTCAATTGTTATGAAACTTTCAAAAAAAAAAATTTCAGGAGTGCAACATAATCTATCTACCTCTTTGTGGCTCCACCCCTGATATATCTATTGTTGATTTCCATTGATTTTCTTCCTCCAGTTTTGAGGTAATTACGCTAGGAAAGAATGATACATGTAAGACATACATCTCTTACAAATTAATTAATAAATGAAATCATGTTTTCATTGTCAAACTTTTTTTCTCTTTTACAAATGCACCTATATAGCAAAACAAGAAAGCTTGTTTACGATTGAGGTAATATGAAGGAATGAAGAGGGCAAATGTGCATAAAACACAGTTTTCAGATTTTAATCAACAAACAGCGATGAGGTAAATAGAAGTGGGGCCCACAGCCACTGCCAGGCGGCAATTGAGGTTTCTATGCCGTAGAAATGGCAGAATCAGAACCAGAATTATTTATTGCTAAAAGGTTTGGATAAACCGCCTCTTATTAAATGAATGAAGTTATAATTGTTGCAAAATATCTATATTTGTGAATAAACATATCTCTTTATTGATTCATGCATTAGTTTTTTATGTTTGTTTGATATTACAATTATAATAATAATAATAAAGGATTTATGAAAGATGTCACATGGGATCAAACTAGTGAACTATCAAGGGATTTGACAAAATCTGATCGGGTCCGACTTTCGAGAAATTCGAGACCGCGATCCGGTCTGATCTGACTCGAGATTCAATCTGTGCGGATTCGTTAAAAAAAACTGAGGGCCAAAAACGGATTACGGTCAATTTTTTTTGGAAAAATCCAACTCAAATCCGACCCGAGATTGGACCGGTCGGACCGATCCAACCTGCAACCCGTGCAAAATCAGTCCCAAACTCGTCGAAACCCGCCAAACCCGTCCCAACTCAGAAATAACCCATTAAATAAAAAAACAAAAAACAAAAAAACAAAAAAAATCCAAAAATCCAAAAAAAAAAAAAAAACTCATCCAACCCGGAACGATCCACCCCGAATCCGCCGGTCCGCCAACCCAAGAGTCTAAGACGAGTTGCGACCGACATACATAATTTGAACTCGTAAAAATCCGATCCGATCAATCCATTAGACCGACCAATCCATTAAATTGGACGGATTTGAACAGACTCAATCCATTATCAAATCACTAGAACTACCCAACCATGAATCGCGATCACGGTTTTACGATTGGATAAATTGCACACTAACCAATCATAACGTGTCATCACGCTTGTCGAGGTGCTTTAGTATATTACAATCCAAATTCTTCCATTTTTACATAAGCAGATAGGAGTATAAACGGATCGGATAATATCGATTTTATTCGGATTCGTATTCAAAAAATAACAAAAATTATTCGATTCGTATTCGTATTCGAAGATATTCATATTCGTATCTGAGAAATTTTAACAGATAAGTATATAGTTTGGCTATCATCTATCCGTATCTGACCGTTTAGCTATTATTTAATAGTATCCAAAGTTATTGAAGATATTCGTATCCGATATTATCCGATTGTATCCGAATTCATAACCTCCTATTATATATATATTTTATTGAATTTTGTATAGAGACTACAAATCTAATTAATTTTAGATATAATTTGTGTTTATGTATCACATTTTTTTTTTATAATTCATTGATGCATTTTGATAAACATATAACAAATAAAGATTTTTTATTATACGAATTATATTAGTTTCGTATCCGTATCCGTCCGATATTCGATCTGTATCCGATATCTGATTAATATTCGATCTGTATCCGTATTCAAGACCATCTGAATTCGTATCCGTATCTGAAAATTTTTAACGGATAAAGATACGATAAAATAATTATACGTTTGTATCCGATCCGTTTACATCCCTGTAAGCAAATAAGCTTTGTATTTCCACCATTGTATCCTCTGTTATCCAACACAATCACAAAATTCTAAAATGACAGCCCTGCTTTCCTTGTTTTTTAAAGGGGTATCATATGAGTCAATTGAGTGGTAAAATTCCGGAACCGGATCTCCTGCTCGTAAATCTCTGCTTGTTTCGATCTGGACCGTTCAAAACTTATCTAACGGTCAAAGCATCTGCTCTCTGAATCAAATCATAACCGTCGGTGACAATCGAGCGGTCGGATTGAAGACAAGCAAGAAAGCAAGCAAGAATTCGGACCCTAAAATTCCGACCCGATATCTAAAGCAAATTCAAAATCAATAATAAGTATCCGTACTACAGTACATTATGTTGTAACATTCACGTCACAGTTTTCAATTATCATACCGCGCTGAAATTCTTTTGTAAAAAAAATTAAGAAACGGAGTAACCTGGTCACTTTTTCTCTCTGATCTAGTGTTATTATATATATAGAGAATGGCTAAAATAACATGCATAGTACACAACATAACGTATTATGAGGTTATTTGTATTTAATTTGACCATTAAATTGATATTTAAGTTGCTCAATAAATTCTTCATATCAAAATCTTGTAGGAAATAAAATTTAGTGATTTTTAGAGCTTTCTTGCTATTTTTAAATATTTTTTAAAAACAGCCAAAAAATGACACTTTTGTAGTATTAAATCTGGACTGTTTTTAAAAAATATTTAAAAAATAGCAAGAAAGCTCTAAAAATCACGAAATTTGTTTTCCTACAATATTTTCATATGAAGAATTTATTGAGCAACTTAAATCTCAATTTATTGACCTATATCTATATGCATAATACGTTATGTGGTGTACTATGCATATTATTTTAGCCATGCTCTATATATATATATAGAGAGAGAGAGAGAGATAGACTAGGATGCTCCATGGAGCATCAAACTCCTAATGCTCCACATCGTATCTCCAATTTAAATTTACTTGGAGATTGAATTTTATATTTTTTAGAATTTGTTTGCTATTTTTTAGAGAGGTAGAAAAATTACAACTTTTGTTGGTCCAGAAACCGTTTGATTAGCAAGTTTTCTACCTCTTTAAAAAATAGCAAAAAATTTCAAAAAATTGTAAAATTCAATCTCCAAGTAGATTTCAATATGTAGATCATGTTCAACGGTTCGGATCGGTCGTTGGAATTTTCAAATTGAATATAACGAATGTGGAGCACGAGCGATTTGGTGCTCCATGGAGCACCCTAGCCTTTCTCTATATATATATATATGCAAGTTTGTCTGGATGCTGGTAAACAGAGTGAATTGGAAGCATCATTTGATTTTTGAGGCCCCATATTAATACCAGGCGCAAGTTTTGGGGATTTCTCTGCGCTAACCTTCCTTTTTCTGAGCAGAAAGCATGCTTATTCCAAATCTCTAGCTCGGAAAGGCGCAGTAAATAGTGGATGAGATCGGTGCTATTGAAACTGTACCTAGCATAATGCCATGGAATGGAGTTGACTAAAAACCAAGACAACCAACGTGATTAATATTTCACGGAATACTTCATATTACGTTATAACAATCGAATGGTTTACACAACTTCAAAATTCGTACACACAAATTTTAAAATTGAATAAACCATTCAATTGTTATTTCGTCATAGAAAGTATTTCATCGAATGTGAACTCCAACTTACTAGGGTTTGTTTATTTCAAATCACGCACCCATTTTTTTATTTTTGATAGGAGAGTAGTCGTGTGTTTGTGTGTAGTTTAAGCATTAATATTGCTAATGTTGAATGAATATAACATGATATGAACTAAGTTCCAAATTAGTTTGTAGGAATATTTTGCCACTAAGTTACTATTGAGACCTTTAAATTAATTGAACTATAATTTTAACCAACAAAAGTGTGAAAAAAATCAACTAATAAAATCAAATAAAATAATAAAAAATTCTTTTGCATTCTAAGGATAGAATAAAATACTCTTATGAACAGTCAATCCCATATCTATTTAAAAGGTTCGATTCCAAGAAAATTTCTTAAATTTCTTCCATAGCACCATTATGAATCAAATGATGACTACAAAAGAAAAAAAAAACTAATTCGTAATATGCAACATCTCAAGTCAAATGTATAAATATAGTTGCATGAAATTATATTACAACAATTAAAAGAGAATGATAAAGTTTCAGATTCTCTCTATATTTTTATGAATGAATGAGACTGACATTGTTTTACTTATTTCTTTTTATGACATGACGCATTGCAACTTACAAGCTATTATTGAAGCTTTACTCTTTACTTAAGGTTCGTTTGCCGCTTAATGTTTAGTGGAATAGAGTGTTATTTCATTTCAAGCAAATGTCAAATAACTCTTTAGATGATCGAAATAGTGCAAAATATTGTTATTTCGGTATTCCTACCAATAGATGATATAGCGATTTAGCAATTGTAGAATAGCAATTTATATTTGATTGTGTTGTATTATATTTAGTAATTAGAAATTATTTATTATTTTTATTATTTTTATTAGTATTATAATATTTCATCATTATTATTAGTTTATTTTTACTATTATTATTATTATTTTATTAGTATTATAATATTTCATCATTATTATTATTTATGATGATTATTATTTATTATTATTTTATTAGTATTATAATATTTCATTATTATTATTATTATTATTATTATTATTATTATTATACTTATTGTTACTATTATATTATTGTTCATTATAGTAAGATCATGTTGTTATCATAATTATCAACACTTCAACTATTTCAGTTGACATTTAATAACAAGTACCAAACAATATTTTTATTTTCCGAATAGTCAAGAACACCACTCATCCACCACTCTTCCAAAATGACACTAATATCGACACCTCATTTCAGTTGACATTTTTTTTATTTCGTTGTTTTTCTTTTATTTTCAACAATTGAAAAACATACATTTAAAAAAAAATCTACATTGATAAAATAACAGTTGTTACTAACAATTTGCTACCGGCTCGGTACATAACTAGTTTCGTTAACAATATCAATTCGGTTGATATGTCTTGTTGTCCTGAAAAAGACATAGATACATCAATGATAGATATACTAGATACTCTAAATTACTTTGGATCATTAGATATATCAAAATACACACTATAGATCAAGATCGAACTGTTTCAAGTAACATGAAGTATCTGATGTATTTATCTTTGGTGTACCGAAGTTTTTCCTTTTTATCATTTAAAAATAATTTATATTTTAGATTATTAACTTCGTACGTAATTAATTCTGCATATTTGTTTGTTATGAGAATTAATTGATCACATTTTTGTTCATATTACAATTTTTCAAGTTCCCTATTAGAAAATGTTTATGATTAATCTATTTATTGTTTATGATTAATCTATTTTTTTATGTCACCGATTAAGTGTGACAAGTTATTATGTGCATACTGTGTACATTACGAAAAAAACGATCTTCTGCAACTCTCCTTTTTGTCGATTATATTAAAATCAGGTATAGAAGCATCGGTCCCACCCTCCGAATTAATTCTCCACCGACTTTTCCAATAACTGGTGTATAAAGCAAGACATCCACAATTCCATACCCTTTATTTAATAAATCTGATGCAGAAAATATCGGTATAAAGCGCTTGACATCTACATCCTTTATTTATCAACCATTCGGTGTAGAAATATATGAAATTCTTTTGCAGTCTCTCATTTACATCCTTTATTATAACTCCGGTGCAGAAAACTTAGCAGTGAAAAGAAATAAATAGAAGTGGATTAAAAATAGAGAAAATCTTCTAATCTCCAACCTTTCGTCCTTCGCACTCTTTCTTTTTTGTCTTATTCTTATTTTGTCGCTTTTCTTTTTGTCTTATTCTTATTTTGTCTTATTCTTTTTTCAAATATTTTTTGATGTTAAGACTAACATCCGAGATGTTCATAATAACTTCTCTGGTGATCACACTAATTTAATTGGTGTTCATACTAACTTTCGAAGTGTTCATATTAACTTATTTGTTGTTCATACGAACTTCTAGTATGAACATCTTTTATAACAAATTTGAAGACCGGTTTTATATTGTCTGTACATTTGTTTTTAGTCTGCACACCATTCGGTGCAAAACAGACTTGAAACATCTAGTATGAACACTTCTTTCAACTAGTATGAACACATGTTTTGTTCAGTCTGAACACTTGTTTTATTTAGTTTGCACCTCATGCATTCTGTGCAAAACAAACTTGAAACAATGCAAAAACTGACATGAAATAGCTAGTATGAACACCTCTTTCAACTAGTCTGAATACTCATTTTATGTAGTTTGAACACCTATTTTATTTAGTCTGCACTCCATGCATTCAGTACAAAACAGACTTGAAGGAGTGCAAAAATAGACTTGAAATAACTAGTATGAACACCTCTTTCAACTAGTTTGAACACATATTTTATTTAGTCTGAACACATGTTTTATTTAGTTTGCACCACATGAATTATGTGCAGATGAAATGTGATTTAGATGTGTTTTTTGTGCAAGTACAAAGGTATAAAAATTAGTTTATAAAAAAACACGAAGAAGCATCGTTTGGTATGTTCATCATTTTATATATTTTATTTGAGGAATATTGATCTTGTGTCTCCTATTTAATTTGTATGATAGAGTATAGTAATAAAAAAAATTTCTATACAAACGATTTAAATATTTCTTCCGCCCCGGGCCCCAAATTCCTCAGGACCGGCCCTGAAAATTTGAAACAGTGCAAAATCAGACTTGAAACAGCTAGTTTGAGCACCTCTTTCAACTAGTCTGAATATATGTTTTATTTAATCGAAACACCTATTTTATTTAGTCTGCACCCCATGCATTATGTGCAAAACAAATTTGAAACAATGCAAAAAAATAGTTTTGAAACAGCTAATATGAACACCTCACTCAACTAGTCTGAACACTTGTTTTATTTAGTCTGAACATTTGCTTTATTTAGTCTACACTCCATGCATTCTGTGCAAAACAGACTTGAAATAGTGCAAAAACATACTTAAAACATCTAGTATGAACACCTCTTTCAACTAGTCTGAACACGTATTTTATTTAGTCTGAACACTTTTTATTTAGTTTGCAACCCATGTATTTTGTTCAAAACAGACTTGAACAGCTAGTATGAACACCTCTTTCAACTAGTCTGAACACGTATTTTATTTAGTCTGAACACTTTTTATTTAGTTTGCAACCCATGTATTTTGTGCAAAACAGACTTGAACAGCTAGTATGAACACCTCTTTCAACTAGTCTGAACACGTGTTTTATTTAGTCTGCACCCCATGCATTCTGTGCAAAACATTCAAGATAGTATGTAGGGTGAAAATGTTCAGAAGAATGCATGCGGTCCAACTTTCCATTTTTATATGTTTTTTACTATTCACTTTTCCTTTTTTGGCAAAGTTAGTTAGGAGGACGAGTATGGGGGACGAAGATTGGAGGACACTTAGTCGGATCTATTAAAATATTTTAACAAATTTGTTTTGAGATTACTTTGCAACCCTCTTTTGTTTTTTGTTTCTTTTGTTAGTACTTTATTTTGAGATCAGTTTGTAGAGTGGATGAGTCTGTTATATATGGACAAAAATTTGGAAACAAAAAGTTTGTTCAAAGAAATTTAATAATTAATGGTGCAATCAACTTAATTTTGATCCATATATAACAAAATTTGCCTAGTTTGTATAAGATTTTTGCTTTTCTGAACCGTAGAGAACAAATCATTGATTTTGTTTAATTTATACATGCTCTAATCTGCTGCTAATATTAATTAACAAACAAATTAATGGCATAATAAATTATTCAGACGTCGCTTCGGTATTAATGGACAAAAAGTTCAGCGCCTTTAATCAATGTCCGCATGCGCAACATTAATGCCCCTTTATAAAAAAAACATTTAATTGACAGCTCTTCGCTATCAGCAAATCTGAGCCCTTTATTTGCATCAAGATTCATATATTTCCTAACTTATAATATCCAACCCCCCTGAATCACATCACAGCCGGTCGTTTCCTACAGCGCAACATATCTGGGTCGTTCGTTTCCTACTCCGTAGAGAGGACAAGCTAGCTTTTCAGAGAACATTCTCGATATTAATTAACAAAACTAATATGAAAACTTTTAACGAATATAAAACATTCTCCCATTAGTAATGTCCCCACTTTCTGTACTTTCCACTATTGTCTTCTCCAACAAAATAGAAGAAAATTGTACTAATAGAATTTTTTTTACTTCTCATTTCACAGTTTTTGTTTATTTTAATAAATGATAGCAAAGCCCTTGCTCGATCAAGTAGTTAAATACATGCTTAACAGTTAATATCAAAGTAAACCGTAGAGACTCTAAACCCTAAATCCTAAAGCCATTAATTGGGCTAGCTACAAAAATAAATTGCAAGCACTTCATGTATATTTTACAATAATAATGTACAACTTGATTAATTTGCAAATTTTAATTTGAAGATGGGGATAATTAGTTAAATTTACAACTTGACTTTTTTAATTTCTTAGCGAAGTATCAAGATGCAAAGACAGATGCATAGAGACCGTTTCACCGTGCTTCGTGATGAATTAATCGTCATGGCGTTCGCACAAGTTGTTTGACGCTCTCCTCGGCCTTTTGCCGATCTCCACAGCCTCAAGTAGATTGTGCACATGTTGAAAATGCGGAGGCATGTTTCATTCAAGGAGTGGTATGAAGTTTTGCAATATGTACTATGATAAAATCGTTTGTTTGTTCTAACAGTCAACAAATTTCCACTTTTTTCACTTCATCATGCATGTATTAGTTGAATTGTTAATACTATTAGACATTTTATAATCATTAATACTATTATGTTGTTAACATTAAAAGGATATTTAATTTCTAATACTATTATCTAGGCTGTTCTTTTCAAAGAAAATATTATTAGGTAGTTTTAATTGTAACTTTTCTACAGAAAACTTTATTTGGACAAGAAGACAGTGCAAAGGAACATAGCTTTGCAGAAGACAGTTAAAAAAGAATACAAGGCAACACTCTATTAAATGAATGTCTGACATGTTCGAGTCCAAGGCAACACTCGACTGGATAGATCCGTTTAATTTTTTCCAAAATTCTCAGCACCTCCTGGTGTGAATCTTGACACGAGATCAGACGCACGGGATGGTCAAGCATGTCTGAGGCTGTGCTATATATATATATATATATTAGTGTTAATTTTGGCAAGCTAGCAAAAATGGACTAGTCACATAAGCAGCAAAAATTTGTAAAAATGCTGATGTTCTACAACGAGTATTACCAAAGAAAGGGTGTAATTTTAGAGTATATACTAAAACGGTTATCAAGTCATAAAGGCGCTGACGAGTACAAATTATTAAATCTTTCACGCCGGGTATTAACTAATGAAAATTTGTGTAGATTGGCTGAAGAAAAGCATAGTGCGCCTCATTTCTCTACGACGGATTTTAGCTTACCTTTTGCAACTCCGACATTTACAACAAAAGATAACCAATGTATAAGCCTCAAAAGATCCGATGTGAAAACTGATTTTTTCTCGCAGTGGTAGAGAGCTGGCATGGTTTTTTAATATTTTTGATCAGCAACACATTTTTTTATCCTTTTAATGATAATGATTGTTTATTTATTAATATTTTGTAATTCAATGCTTATGAAAAATGAAGAGTCGGTGCTAGTGTTAGACATGTATATATGAATAATATTTTATGCCAAAGTTGTGTTTGTTTATATCAATCATATAGTATATAAAAATATGATGTATACTTGATATATATTTTCCCATTTTATGCATATATTTTTCATTAAATATGTATATAACTCATAAAAAATCTCAATATTATATTTTTCATACAATATACAAATATAATCATATTAATATTATTATATATATTTTTATATTACATGTATATAATTTATATAAAATTATATTATGTATATACTTTTAATATAAGTTAGATTTTTTATTCGGAGTGAATCTCGAAAAATATTTTTTTGCTACGTGAGTTAATTTATTCATATTACTTTTTGAGAAGGGATCAAATGTCTATTTTTCTTGTGCCTCATCATGTCCATTAACTTAAAAAATTAATTAATTAACTTTTTAAGTTAATGAACATGATGAGGCACAAAAAAAGTAGGCATTGGAACCCTCCTCTTATTTTTTTCTTGTTTCGTTAGACAGTTGATTTTTACGGTCAATTTATTTAGTGTTTTTAGCTCAAAGAATGGTGCTGAAGAGATTTTCTTCTATGTATTGACGATGATTTCGAGTATTTTTTTTCGCTCAATCAGTTCCCATTTGAATATTATGTGTAACAGTAGAATGATGACCGACATTTTTTTTCCTTTTTTTCTTTTTCTGTTTGGAGGTTGTTGGATGATGCACCCAACAAAAATAGCATTTAAAGAAACCATATTACATGACCATTACGCCTGAATCTCTTAACTATTATGATTATATGGCCTCAGAGCACAATCAAGAAACCTGTGACAAATATTTAATTCCTTGCATTTCAGCTAACAACTAACTCATCAACCAATATAGTGAATCTCAATGAACATTATGAATTTGTACAAACAAAGTGTAATTTCAAATGACATAGGTTAGACTTTGTCAACAACTTAATAGTCTAGTATAAAAATACTTGCCCAACCATGATTTTTGTTATTTTGAACAAGTGTCTAAAATGTCTAAAATGATTGCGAAAGCGTTTAACAATTTCAAGTATAATTATTAGACCTTAATCATCTAGCAAAATCAAGCAAGCAAGTAATAGAGCAATTGAACAAATTCAATCAAGTATGCAAAAATAGAGTAAAAGTGAGAGTAAGAACAAGAGAGCAAGAGAACGCGTTATGTAACGTGGTTCAGCTTATCAATCAAGCCTACATCCACGGTACCGCCGGATCTAAAGTACCTTTCGGGACCTATACACTATATCACATGTGTTTTTAAAATAAAAGAGCATATCCTAAAGGCTCCAAATATTTATAAGGGGCTACACCGCTTTACAAAGATAAATGATCTTGATTGACAACACAATTCAAGACAAAGATGAACTACTTGACAACACAATTAGTCCATCAAACAAAGACAACTAAATGCTCTCACGAATAGACAATTAGAGAATTAGATATCATAAACACTCTCTTAGAATTGGATGCTGAAAGAGAAGGCGTATGTGCTATTTTTTATTCTCAATTGAGTGCTTGTAAATTTGGGAGATGATTTTTTATATTGATGGAACGTATGTTCCAAATTTATATGGGCATAACACTTCTTAGAGTTTTGAAATCTTGATCAGGGCTGCTTCTGTTACCAAATTGGGCAACATGCTATGGAATTCGTTGTGACGGATTGACACATTTCTAGTTTTTTCCTTGACTCTATCTCTGGCTGACTTCTGCCTTGCGTTACAGCAACACAAGTCTCTTTCAAATCCATCTTCTGCATAGTCTTTTGACTCTTCTCCTTGAGAACCCGTTGTAATGTCTTGCTCATGGGTTGTGACAAGTTAGCAACTCGTTTAACGGGTTTGCCTTGCGCTACA
>CAXKVX010002031.1:0-24551 GCA_964058865.1 Eleocharis quinqueflora | reverse complement strand
GACAAAGCATCTTATCCTACTATGAGAAGTGATTCAGAATCGATTACTTCATTTATGAGTGGTAACCATTCTAGAAAACTTCACAAAGCTTCTTATGCTTCTATGAGAAGGGTTTCTGATCAGAGTACTTCATTTATGTGTTTTAACCTTTCAAGAAAACCAAACAAAACATCATATCTTACTACGAGAAGAGTTTCTTCTCGAGTACTTCATTTAAATGTTGGAACCATTCACTAAAACACTACGAATAAGCATAGAATACTAATATATGTGCGTCAGATCCGATTACTTCATTTATTAGTGGTAACCGTTCTAGAAAACATCACAAAGCATCTTATTCTTCTATGAGAAGTGTTTGGATATGAGTACTTCATTTATAAGTGGAAACCATTCAAGAAAATCCCACAAAGCATCATATCTTACTACGAGAAAACTTCTTCTCGAGTACTTCATTTAAGTATTGGAACCATTCACTAAAACACTACGAAGAAGCATAGAATACTAATATATGTTCTTCAGATCCGATTACATCATTTATGAGTGGTAATTGTTCTAGAAAACATCACAAAGCATCTTATGCTTCTGTGAGATGTGTTTCTGATCAGAGTACTTCATTTATGAGTGGTTACCTTTCAAGTAAATTCCACAAAGCATCATATCTTACTACGAGAAAGCTTCTTCTCGAGTACTTCATTTAAGTATTGGAACCATTCAGGAAAACTCTACAAAGAAGCATATAATGCTAATCTAAGTGCTTCGTGTCCGAGTACTTGAGTGATTTTGATCTGAGTATTTCATTTAAGGGTGGTAACCATTAAAGAAAACATCACAAAGCATCTTATCCTACTACGAGAAGTGTTTCAGATACGATTACTTCATTTAAGTGTTGTAACCATTCACTAAAACACCACAATGAAGCATAGAATGGTACTCTATGTGCTTCATGTTTGAATACTTAATTTATGAGTGATTCTGATCTGAGTATTTCATTTTAGGGAATCCTAATACGAGAATTGTTTCAGATCAGAATACTTCATTTAAGTGTTGTAACCATTCACTAAAACACCACAATGAAGCATTGAATGCTATTCTATGTGCTTCATGTCCGAGTACTTAATTTTTGAGTGATTCTAATCTGAGTATTTCATTTAAGGGTATCCTACTACGAGAAGTGTTTCAGATCTGATTACTTCATTTGTGTTGTATTCACTAAAACACCACAACGAAGCATAAAATACTAGTCTTTGTACTTCATGTCCTAGTACTTAATTTATGAGTGATTCTAATCAGAGTACTTCATTTATGTGTCGTAACCATTAAAGAAAAGACGACAAAGCATCTTATCATACTACGAGAAGTGTTTCAGATCTGATTACTTCATTTATGGGTGGTAACCAATAAAGATAACACGACAAGCTTCTTGTCCTATTATGAGAATCCTATTAGTTCATTTATGAGTGGTAATCGTTATAGAAAACATCACAAAGCATCTAATGCTTCTATGAGAAGTGTTTCTGATCAAAGTACTTCATTTATGAGTGGTAACCAATCAAGAAAATCCCACAAAGCATCATATCTTACTACGAGAAAGCTTCTTCTCGAGTACTTCATTTAAGTATTGGAACCATTCACTAAAACACTACGAAGAAGCATAGAATACTAATATACGTGCTTCAGATCCGATTACTTCATTTATGAGTGGTAATCGTTCTAGAAAACACCACAAAGCATCTTATATTTCTGTGAGATGTGTTTCTGATCAGAGTACTTCATTTATGAGTGGTTGCCTTTCAACTAAATTCCACAAAGCATCATATCTTACTACGAGAGAGTTTCTTCTCGAGTACTTCATTTAAGTGTTGGAACCATTCACTAAAACTCTACGAAGAAGCATAGTATACTATGAGAAATGTTTCTGATATGAGTATTTCATTTAAGGGTATCCTACTACGAGAAGTGTTTCAGATCCGATTACTTCATTTAAGTGTTGTAACCATTCACTAAAACACCACAATGAAGCATAGAATACTACTATATGTACTTCATGTCCGAGTACTTAATTTATGAGTGATTCTAATCAGAGTACTTCATTTATGTGTCGTAACCATTAAAGAAAACACGACAAAGCATCTTATCCTACTACGAGAAGTATTTCAGATCCGATTACTTCATTTATGGATGGTAACCATTCCAAAAAACACCACAAAACATCTTATGCTTCTATGAGAAGTGATTATGATCCGAGTAGTTCATTCATGGGTGGTAACCAATAAAGAAAACACGACAAGCATCTTGTCCTACTATGAGAATCCGATTACTTCATTTATGAGTGGTAATCGTTCTAGAAAACATCACAAAGCATCTTATTCTTCTGTGAGAAGTGTTTCTGATCAGAGTACTTCATTTATGAGTGGTTACCTTTCAAGTAAATTCCACAAAGCATCATATCTTACTACGAGAGAGTTTCTTCTCGAGTACTTCATTTAAGTGTTGGAACCATTCACTAAAACTCTAGGAAGAAGCATAGTATACTACTCTATATGCTTCATGTTCGAGTACTTAATTTACGTGTGATTCAGATCTTAGTATTTCATTTAAGGGTGGTAACCATTAAAGAAAACATCACAAAGCATCTTATCATACTACGAGAAGTGTTTCAGATCCGATTACTTCATTTAAGTGTTGTAACCATTCACTAAAACACCACAATGAAGCATAGAATGCTACTCTATGTGCTTTATGTCCGAATACTTAATTTATGAGTGATTCTGATCTGAGTATTTCATTTAAGTGTCGTAACCATTAAAGAAAACACGACAAAGCATCTCATCATACAACGAGAAGTGTTTCAAATGCGATTACTTCGTTTATGTGTGGTAATCATTCCAAAAAAAATACCACAAAGCATCATATCTTACTACGAGAGAGTTTCTTCTCGAGTACTTCATTTAAGTGTTGGAACCATTCACTAAAACTCTACGAAGAAGCATAGTATACTATGAGAAGTGTTTCTGATATGAGTATTTCATTTAAGGGTATCCTACTACGAGAAGTGTTTCAGATCCGATTACTTCATTTAAGTGTTGTAACCATTCACTAAAAGACCACAATGAAGCATAGAATACTACTATATGTGCTTCATTTCCGAGTACTTAATTTATGAGTAATTCTAATCAGAGTACTTCATTTATGTGTCGTAACCATTAAAGAAAACACGACAAAGCATCTTATCCTACTACGAGAAGTGTTTCAGATCCGATTACTTCATTTATGGATGGTAACCATTCCAAAAAACACCACAAAACATCTTATGCTTCTATGAGAAGTGATTATGATCCGAGTAGTTCATTCATGGGTGGTAACCAATAAAGAAAACACGACAAGCATCTTGTCCTACTATGAGAATCCGATTACTTCATTTATGAGTGGTAATCGTTCTAGAAAACATCACAAAGCATCTTATTCTTCTGTGAGAAGTGTTTCTGATCAGAGTACTTCATTTATGAGTGGTTACCTTTCAAGTAAATTCCACAAAGCATCATATCTTACTACGAGAGAGTTTCTTCTCGTGTACTTCATTTAAGTGTTGGAACCATTCACTAAAACTCTAGGAAGAAGCATAGTATACTACTCTTTATGCTTCATGTTCGAGTACTTAATTTACGTGTGATTCAGATCTGAAAATTTCATTTAAGGGTGGTAACCATTAAAGAAAACATCACAAAGCATCTTATCATACTACGAGAAGTGTTTCAGATCCGATTACTTCATTTAAGTGATGTAACCATTCACTAAAACACCCCAATGAAGCATAGAATGCTACTCTATGTGCTTTTATGTCCGAGTACTTAATTTATGAGTGATTCTGATCTGAGTTTTTCATTTAAGTGTCGTAACTATTAAAGAAAACACGACAAAGCATCTCATCCTACTACGAGAAGTGTTTCAGATCCGATTACTTCGTTTATGGGTGTTAATCATTCCAAAAAACAACACAAAACATCTTATGCTTCTATGAGAAGTGTTTATGATCCGAGTAGTTCATTCATGGGTGGTAACCAATAAAGAAAACACGACAAGCATCTTGTCCTACTATGATAATCCGATTACTTCATTTATGAGTGGTAATCGTTCTAGAAAACATCACAAAGCATCTTATTCTTCTGTGAGAAGTGTTTCTGATCAGAGTACTTCATTTATGAGTGGTTACCTATCAAGTAAATTCCACAAAGCATCATATCTTACTACGACAGAGTTTCTTCTCGAGTACTTCATTTAAGTGTTGGAACCATTCACTAAAACTCTAGGAAGAAGCATAGTATACTACTTTATATGCTTCATGTTCGAGTACTTAATTTACGTGTGATTCAGATCTGAGTATTTCATTTAAGAGTGGTAACTATTAAAGAAAACATCAGAAAGCATCTCATCCTACTACGAGAAGTGTTTCAAATGCGATTACTTCGTTTATGGGTGGTAATCATTCCAAAAAAATACCACAAAGCATCTTATACTTCTATGAGAAGTGTTTATGATCCGAGTACTTCATTCGTGTTTGGTAACCAATAAAACAAAACGACAAAGCATCTTATCCTACTATGAGAAGTGTTTCAGAACCGATTACTTCATTTATGAGTGGTAACCATTCTAGAAAACTTCACAAAGCTTCTTATGCTTCTACGAGAAGTGTTTCTGATCAGAGTACTTCATTTATGTGTTGTAACCTTTCAAGAAAATCAAACAAAACATCATATCTTACTACGAGAAGAGTTTCTTCTCGAGTACTTCATTTAAATGTTGGAACCATTCGCTAAAACACTACGAAGAAGCATAGAATACTAATATATGTGTGTCAGATCCGATTACTTCATTTATGAGTGGTAACCGTTTTAGAAAACATCACAAAGCATATTATCCTACTATGAGAAGTGTTTCGGATCCGATTACTTTATTTATGAGTGGTAACCATTCTAGAAAACTTCACAAAGCTTCTTATGCTTCTATGAGAAGTGTTTCTGATCAGAGTACTTCATTTATGAGTTGTAACCTTTCAAGAAAATCAAACAAAACATCATATCTTACTACGAGAAGAGTTTCTTCTCGAGTACTTCATTTAAATGTTGGAACCATTCGCTAAAACACTACGAAGAAGCATAGAATACTAATATATGTGTGTCAGATCCGATTACTTCATTTATGAGTGGTAACCGTTTTAGAAAACATCACAAAGCATCTTATTCTTCTATGAGAAGTGTTTTGATCAGAGTACTTCATTTATAAGTGGTAACCAATCAAGAAATTCCCACAAAGCATCATATCTTACTACGAGAAAGCTTCTTCTCGAGTACTTCATTTAATTATTGGAACCATTCACTAAAACACTACGAAGAAGCATAGAATACTAATATACGTGCTTCAGATCCGATTACTTCATTTATGAGTGGTAATCATTCTAGAAAACATCACAAACATCTTATGTTTCTGTGAGATGTGTTTCTGATCAGAGTACTTCATTTATGAGTGGTTGCCATTAGAGTAAATTCCACAAAGCATCATATCTTACTACGACAGAGTTTCTTCTCGAGTACTTCATTTAAGTGTTGGAACCATTCACTAAAACTCTACGAAGAAGCAAAGCTACTCTATATGCTTCATGTTCGAGTACTTAAATTACGTGTGATTCAGATCTGAGTATTTCATTTAAGGGTGGTAACCATTAAAGAAAACATCACAAAGCATCTTATGCTACGAGAAGTGTTTCAGATCCGATTACTTCATTTAAGTGATGTAAACATTCACTAAAACGCCACAATGAAGCATAGAATGCTACTCTATGTGCTTTATGTCCGAGTACTTAATTTATGAGTGATTCTGATCTGAGTTTTTCATTTAAGTGTCGTAACCATTAAAGAAAACACCACAAAGCATCTCATCCTACTACGAGAAGTGTTTCAGATCTGATTACTTCGTTTATGGGTGTTAATCATTCCAAAAAACACCACAAAACATCTTATGCTTCTATGAGAAGTGATTATGATCCGAGTAGTTCATTCATGGGTGGTAACCAATAAAGAAAACACGACAAGCATCTTGTCCTACTATGAGAATCTGATTACTTCATTTATGAGTGGTAATCGTTCTAGAAAACATCACAAAGCATCTTATTCTTCTGTGAGAAGTGTTTCTGATCAGAGTACTTCATTTATGAGTGGTTACCTTTCAAGTAAATTCCACAAAAAAACATCATATCTTACTACGAGAGAGTTTCTTCTCGAGTACTTCATTTAAGTGTTGGAACCATTCACTAAAACTCTAGGAAGAAGCATAGTATACTACTCTATATGCTTCATGTTCGAGTACTTAATTTACGTGTGATTCAGATCTGAGTATTTCATTTAAGGGTGGTAACAATTAAAGAAAACATCACAAAGCATCTTATCATACTACGAGAAGTGTTTCAGATCCGATTACTTCATTTAAGTGTTGTAACCATTCATTAAAACACCACAATGAAGCATAGAATGCTACTCTATGTGCTTCATGTCCGAGTACTTAATTTATGAGTGATTCTCATCAGAGTACTTCATTTATGTGTCGTAACCATTAAAGAAAACACGACAAAGCATCTTATCCTACTACGAGAAGTGTTTCAGATCCGATTACTTCATTTATGGATGGTAACTATTTCAAAAAACACCACAAAACATCTTATGCTTCTATGAGAAGTGATTATGATCCGAGTAGTTCATTCATGGGTGGTAACCAATAAAGAAAACACGACAAGCATCTTGTCCTACTATGAGAATCCGATTACTTGATTTATGAGTGGTAATCGTTCTAGAAAACATCACAAAGCATCTTATTCTTCTGTGAGAAGTGTTTCTGATCAGAGTACTTCATTTATGAGTGGTTACCTTTCATGTAAATTCCACAAAGCATCATATCTTACTACGAGAGAGTTTCTTCTCGAGTACTTCATTTAAGTGTTGGAACCATTCACTAAAACTCTAGGAAGAAGCAGAGTATACTACTCTATATGCTTCATGTTCGAGTACTTAATTTACGTGTGATTCAAATCTGAGTATTTCATTTAAGGGTGGTAACCATTAAAGAAAACATCACAAAGCATCTTATCATACTACGAGAAGTGTTTCAGATCCGATTACTTCATTTATGGATGGTAACCATTCCAAAAAACACCACAAAACATCTTATGCTTCTATGAGAATTGATTATGATCCGAGTAGTTCATTCATGGGTGGTATCCAACAAAGAAAACACGACAAGCATCTTGTCCTACTATGAGAATCCGATTACTTCATTTATGAGTGGTAATCGTTCTAGAAAACATCACAAAGCATCTTATTCTTCTGTGAGAAGTGTTTCTGATCAGAGTACTTCATTTATGAGTGGATACCTTTCAAGTAAATTCCACAAAGCATCATATCTTACTACGAGAGAGTTTCTTCTCGAGTACTTAATTTAAGTGTTGGAACCATTCACTAAAACTCTAAGAAGAAGCATAGTATACTACTCTATATGCTTCATGTTAGAGTACTTAATTTACGTGTGATTCAGATCTGAGTATTTCATTTAAGGGTGGTAACCATTAAATAAAACATCACAAAGCATCTTATCATACTACGAGAAGTGTTTCAGATCCGATTACTTCATTTAAGTGTTGTAACCATTCACTAAAACACCACAATGAAGCATAGAATGCTACTCTATGTGCTTTATGTCCGAATACTTAATTTATGAGTGATTCTGATCTGAGTATTTCATTTAAGTGTCGTAACCATTAAAGAAAACACGACAAAGCATCTCATCCTACTACGAGAAGTGTTTCAAATGCGATTACTTCGTTTATGGGTGGTAATCATTCCAAAAAAAATACCACAAAGCATCATATCTTACTACGAGAGAGTTTCTTCTCGAGTACTTCATTTAAGTGTTGGAACCATTCACTAAAACTCTACGAAGAAGCATAGTATACTATGAGAAGTGTTTCTGATATGAGTATTTCATTTAAGGGTATCCTACTACGAGAAGTGTTTCAGATCCGATTACTTCATTTAAGTGTTGTAACCATTCACTAAAAGACCACAATGAAGCATAGAATACTACTATATGTGCTTCATGTCCGAGTACTTAATTTATGAGTAATTCTAATCAGAGTACTTCATTTATGTGTCGTAACCATTAAAGAAAACACGACAAAGCATCTTATCCTACTACGAGAAGTGTTTCAGATCCGATTACTTCATTTATGGATGGTAACCATTCCAAAAAACACCACAAAACATCTTATGCTTCTATGAGAAGTGATTATGATCCGAGTAGTTCATTCATGGGTGGTAACCAATAAAGAAAACACGACAAGCATCTTGTCCTACTATGAGAATCCGATTACTTCATTTATGAGTGGTAATCGTTCTAGAAAACATCACAAAGCATCTTATTCTTCTGTGAGAAGTGTTTCTGATCAGAGTACTTCATTTATGAGTGGTTACCTTTCAAGTAAATTCCACAAAGCATCATATCTTACTACGAGAGAGTTTCTTCTCGTGTACTTCATTTAAGTGTTGGAACCATTCACTAAAACTCTAGGAAGAAGCATAGTATACTACTCTTTATGCTTCATGTTCGAGTACTTAATTTACGTGTGATTCAGATCTGAAAATTTCATTTAAGGGTGGTAACCATTAAAGAAAACATCACAAAGCATCTTATCATACTACGAGAAGTGTTTCAGATCCGATTACTTCATTTAAGTGATGTAACCATTCACTAAAACACCCCAATGAAGCATAGAATGCTACTCTATGTGCTTTTATGTCCGAGTACTTAATTTATGAGTGATTCTGATCTGAGTTTTTCATTTAAGTGTCGTAACTATTAAAGAAAACACGACAAAGCATCTCATCCTACTACGAGAAGTGTTTCAGATCCGATTACTTCGTTTATGGGTGTTAATCATTCCAAAAAACAACACAAAACATCTTATGCTTCTATGAGAAGTGTTTATGATCCGAGTAGTTCATTCATGGGTGGTAACCAATAAAGAAAACACGACAAGCATCTTGTCCTACTATGATAATCCGATTACTTCATTTATGAGTGGTAATCGTTCTAGAAAACATCACAAAGCATCTTATTCTTCTGTGAGAAGTGTTTCTGATCAGAGTACTTCATTTATGAGTGGTTACCTATCAAGTAAATTCCACAAAGCATCATATCTTACTACGACAGAGTTTCTTCTCGAGTACTTCATTTAAGTGTTGGAACCATTCACTAAAACTCTAGGAAGAAGCATAGTATACTACTTTATATGCTTCATGTTCGAGTACTTAATTTACGTGTGATTCAGATCTGAGTATTTCATTTAAGAGTGGTAACTATTAAAGAAAACATCAGAAAGCATCTCATCCTACTACGAGAAGTGTTTCAAATGCGATTACTTCGTTTATGGGTGGTAATCATTCCAAAAAAATACCACAAAGCATCTTATACTTCTATGAGAAGTGTTTATGATCCGAGTACTTCATTCGTGTTTGGTAACCAATAAAACAAAACGACAAAGCATCTTATCCTACTATGAGAAGTGTTTCAGAACCGATTACTTCATTTATGAGTGGTAACCATTCTAGAAAACTTCACAAAGCTTCTTATGCTTCTACGAGAAGTGTTTCTGATCAGAGTACTTCATTTATGTGTTGTAACCTTTCAAGAAAATCAAACAAAACATCATATCTTACTACGAGAAGAGTTTCTTCTCGAGTACTTCATTTAAATGTTGGAACCATTCGCTAAAACACTACGAAGAAGCATAGAATACTAATATATGTGTGTCAGATCCGATTACTTCATTTATGAGTGGTAACCGTTTTAGAAAACATCACAAAGCATATTATCCTACTATGAGAAGTGTTTCGGATCCGATTACTTTATTTATGAGTGGTAACCATTCTAGAAAACTTCACAAAGCTTCTTATGCTTCTATGAGAAGTGTTTCTGATCAGAGTACTTCATTTATGAGTTGTAACCTTTCAAGAAAATCAAACAAAACATCATATCTTACTACGAGAAGAGTTTCTTCTCGAGTACTTCATTTAAATGTTGGAACCATTCGCTAAAACACTACGAAGAAGCATAGAATACTAATATATGTGTGTCAGATCCGATTACTTCATTTATGAGTGGTAACCGTTTTAGAAAACATCACAAAGCATCTTATTCTTCTATGAGAAGTGTTTTGATCAGAGTACTTCATTTATAAGTGGTAACCAATCAAGAAATTCCCACAAAGCATCATATCTTACTACGAGAAAGCTTCTTCTCGAGTACTTCATTTAATTATTGGAACCATTCACTAAAACACTACGAAGAAGCATAGAATACTAATATACGTGCTTCAGATCCGATTACTTCATTTATGAGTGGTAATCATTCTAGAAAACATCACAAACATCTTATGTTTCTGTGAGATGTGTTTCTGATCAGAGTACTTCATTTATGAGTGGTTGCCATTAGAGTAAATTCCACAAAGCATCATATCTTACTACGACAGAGTTTCTTCTCGAGTACTTCATTTAAGTGTTGGAACCATTCACTAAAACTCTACGAAGAAGCAAAGCTACTCTATATGCTTCATGTTCGAGTACTTAAATTACGTGTGATTCAGATCTGAGTATTTCATTTAAGGGTGGTAACCATTAAAGAAAACATCACAAAGCATCTTATGCTACGAGAAGTGTTTCAGATCCGATTACTTCATTTAAGTGATGTAAACATTCACTAAAACGCCACAATGAAGCATAGAATGCTACTCTATGTGCTTTATGTCCGAGTACTTAATTTATGAGTGATTCTGATCTGAGTTTTTCATTTAAGTGTCGTAACCATTAAAGAAAACACCACAAAGCATCTCATCCTACTACGAGAAGTGTTTCAGATCTGATTACTTCGTTTATGGGTGTTAATCATTCCAAAAAACACCACAAAACATCTTATGCTTCTATGAGAAGTGATTATGATCCGAGTAGTTCATTCATGGGTGGTAACCAATAAAGAAAACACGACAAGCATCTTGTCCTACTATGAGAATCTGATTACTTCATTTATGAGTGGTAATCGTTCTAGAAAACATCACAAAGCATCTTATTCTTCTGTGAGTAGTGTTTCTGATCAGAGTACTTCATTTATGAGTGGTTACCTTTCAAGTAAATTCCACAAAAAAACATCATATCTTACTACGAGAGAGTTTCTTCTCGAGTACTTCATTTAAGTGTTGGAACCATTCACTAAAACTCTAGGAAGAAGCATAGTATACTACTCTATATGCTTCATGTTCGAGTACTTAATTTACGTGTGATTCAGATCTGAGTATTTCATTTAAGGGTGGTAACAATTAAAGAAAACATCACAAAGCATCTTATCATACTACGAGAAGTGTTTCAGATCCGATTACTTCATTTAAGTGTTGTAACCATTCATTAAAACACCACAATGAAGCATAGAATGCTACTCTATGTGCTTCATGTCCGAGTACTTAATTTATGAGTGATTCTCATCAGAGTACTTCATTTATGTGTCGTAACCATTAAAGAAAACACGACAAAGCATCTTATCCTACTACGAGAAGTGTTTCAGATCCGATTACTTCATTTATGGATGGTAACTATTTCAAAAAACACCACAAAACATCTTATGCTTCTATGAGAAGTGATTATGATCCGAGTAGTTCATTCATGGGTGGTAACCAATAAAGAAAACACGACAAGCATCTTGTCCTACTATGAGAATCCGATTACTTGATTTATGAGTGGTAATCGTTCTAGAAAACATCACAAAGCATCTTATTCTTCTGTGAGAAGTGTTTCTGATCAGAGTACTTCATTTATGAGTGGTTACCTTTCATGTAAATTCCACAAAGCATCATATCTTACTACGAGAGAGTTTCTTCTCGAGTACTTCATTTAAGTGTTGGAACCATTCACTAAAACTCTAGGAAGAAGCAGAGTATACTACTCTATATGCTTCATGTTCGAGTACTTAATTTACGTGTGATTCAAATCTGAGTATTTCATTTAAGGGTGGTAACCATTAAAGAAAACATCACAAAGCATCTTATCATACTACGAGAAGTGTTTCAGATCCGATTACTTCATTTATGGATGGTAACCATTCCAAAAAACACCACAAAACATCTTATGCTTCTATGAGAATTGATTATGATCCGAGTAGTTCATTCATGGGTGGTATCCAACAAAGAAAACACGACAAGCATCTTGTCCTACTATGAGAATCCGATTACTTCTTTTATGAGTGGTAATCGTTCTAGAAAACATCACAAAGCATCTTATTCTTCTGTGAGAAGTGTTTCTGATCAGAGTACTTCATTTATGAGTGGATACCTTTCAAGTAAATTCCACAAAGCATCATATCTTACTACGAGAGAGTTTCTTCTCGAGTACTTCATTTAAGTGTTGGAACCATTCACTAAAACTCTAAGAAGAAGCATAGTATACTACTCTATATGCTTCATGTTAGAGTACTTAATTTACGTGTGATTCAGATCTGAGTATTTCATTTAAGGGTGGTAACCATTAAATAAAACATCACAAAGCATCTTATCATACTACGAGAAGTGTTTCAGATCCGATTACTTCATTTAAGTGTTGTAACCATTCACTAAAACACCACAATGAAGCATAGAATGCTACTCTATGTGCTTTATGTCCGAATACTTAATTTATGAGTGATTCTGATCTGAGTATTTCATTTAAGTGTCGTAACCATTAAAGAAAACACGACAAAGCATCTCATCCTACTACGAGAAGTGTTTCAAATGCGATTACTTCGTTTATGGGTGGTAATCATTCCAAAAAAAATACCACAAAGCATCATATCTTACTACGAGAGAGTTTCTTCTCGAGTACTTCATTTAAGTGTTGGAACCATTCACTAAAACTCTACGAAGAAGCATAGTATACTATGAGAAGTGTTTCTGATATGAGTATTTCATTTAAGGGTATCCTACTACGAGAAGTGTTTCAGATCCGATTACTTCATTTAAGTGTTGTAACCATTCACTAAAAGACCACAATGAAGCATAGAATACTACTATATGTGCTTCATGTCCGAGTACTTAATTTATGAGTAATTCTAATCAGAGTACTTCATTTATGTGTCGTAACCATTAAAGAAAACACGACAAAGCATCTTATCCTACTACGAGAAGTGTTTCAGATCCGATTACTTCATTTATGGATGGTAACCATTCCAAAAAACACCACAAAACATCTTATGCTTCTATGAGAAGTGATTATGATCCGAGTAGTTCATTCATGGGTGGTAACCAATAAAGAAAACACGACAAGCATCTTGTCCTACTAGGAGAATCCGATTACTTCATTTATGAGTGGTAATCGTTCTAGAAAACATCACAAAGCATCTTATTCTTCTGTGAGAAGTGTTTCTGATCAGAGTACTTCATTTATTAGTGGTTACCTTTTAAGTAAATTCCACAAAGCATCATATCTTACTACGAGAGAGTTTCTTCTCGAGTACTTCATTTAAGTGTTGGAACCATTCGCTAAAACTCTAGGAAGAAGCATAGTATACTACTCTATATGCTTCATGTTCGAGTACTTAAATTACGTGTGATTCAGATCTGAGTATTTCATTTAAGGGTGGTAACCATTAAAGAAAACATCACAAAGCATCTTATCATACTACGAGAAGTGTTTCAGATCCGATTACTTCATTTATGGATGGTAACCATTCCAAAAAACACCACAAAACATCTTATGCTTCTATGAGAATTGATTATGATCCGAGTAGTTCATTCATGGGTGGTATCCAACAAAGAAAACACGACAAGCATCTTGTCCTACTATGAGAATCCGATTACTTCATTTATGAGTGGTAATCGTTCTAGAAAACATCACAAAGCATCTTATTCTTCTGTGAGAAGTGTTTCTGATCAGAGTACTTCATTTATGAGTGGTTACCTTTCAAGTAAATTCCACAAAGCATCATATCTTACTACGAGAGAGTTTCTTCTCGAGTACTTCATTTAAGTGTTGGAACCATTCACTAAAACTCTAGGAAGAAGCATAGTATACTACTCTATATGCTTCATGTTAGAGTACTTAATTTACGTGTGATTCAGATCTGAGTATTTCATTTAAGGGTGGTAACCATTAAATAAAACATCACAAAGCATCTTATCATACTACGAGAAGTGTTTCAGATCCGATTACTTCATTTAAGTGTTGTAACCATTCACTAAAACACCACAATGAAGCATAGAATGCTACTCTATGTGCTTTATGTCCGAATACTTAATTTATGAGTGATTCTGATTTGAGTATTTCATTTAAGTGTCGTAACCATTAAAGAAAACACGACAAAGCATCTCATCCTACTACGAGAAGTGTTTCAAATGCGATTACTTCGTTTATGGGTGGTAATCATTCCAAAAAAAATACCACAAAGCATCATATCTTACTACGAGAGAGTTTCTTCTCGAGTACTTCATTTAAGTGTTGGAACCATTCACTAAAACTCTACGAAGAAGCATAGTATACTATGAGAAGTGTTTCTGATATGAGTATTTCATTTAAGGGTATCCTACTACGAGAAGTGTTTCAGATCCGATTACTTCATTTAAGTGTTGTAACCATTCACTAAAAGACCACAATGAAGCATAGAATACTACTATATGTGCTTCATGTCCGAGTACTTAATTTATGAGTAATTCTAATCAGAGTACTTCATTTATGTGTCGTAACCATTAAAGAAAACACGACAAAGCATCTTATCCTACTACGAGAAGTGTTTCAGATCCGATTACTTCATTTATGGATGGTAACCATTCCAAAAAACACCACAAAACATCTTATGCTTCTATGAGAATTGATTATGATCCGAGTAGTTCATTCATGGATGGTAACCAATAAAGAAAACACGACAAACATCTTGTCCTACTATGAGAATCCGATTACTTGATTTATGAGTGGTAATCGTTCTAGAAAACATCACAAAGAATCTTATTCTTCTGTGAGAAGTGTTTCTGATCAGAGTACTTCATTTATGAGTGGTTACCTTTCAAGTAAATTCCACAAAGCATCATATCTTACTACGAGAGAGTTTCTTCTCGAGTACTTCATTTAATTGTTGGAACCATTCACTAAAACTCTAGGAAGAAGCATAGTATACTACTCTATATGCTTCATGTTCGAGTACTTAATTTACGTGTGATTCAGATCTGAGTATTTCATTTAAGGTTGGTAACCATTAAAGAAAACATCACAAAGCATCTTATCATACTACGAGAAGTGTTTCAGATCCGATTACTTCATTTATGGATGGTAACCATTCCAAAAAACACCACAAAACATCTTATGCTTCTATGAGAAGTGATTATGATCCGAGTAGTTCATTCATGGGTGGTAACCAATAAAGAAAACACGACAAGCATCTTGTCCTACTATGAGAATCCGATTACTTCATTTATGAGTGGTAATCGTTCTAGAAAACATCACAAAGCATCTTATTCTTCTGTGAGTAGTGTTTCTGATGAGAGTACTTCATTTATGAGTGGTAACCTTTCAAGTAAATTCCACAAAGCATCATATCTTACTACGAGAGAGTTTCTTCTCGAGTACTTCATTTAAGTGTTGGAACCATTCACTAAAATTCTACGAAGAAGCATAGTATACTATGAGAAGTGTTTCTGATATGAGTATTTCATTTAAGGGTCTCCTACTACGAGAAGTGTTTCAGATCCGATTACTTCATTTAAGTGTTGTAACCATTCACTAAAACACCACAATGAAGCATAGAATGCTACTCTATGTGCTTTATGTCCGAATACTTAATTTATGAGTGATTCTGATCTGAGTATTTCATTTAAGTGTCGTAACCATTAAAGAAAACACGACAAAGCATCTCATTCTACTACTAGAAGTGTTTCAAATGCGAATACTTCGTTTATTGGTGGTAATCATTCCAAAAAAATACCACAAAGCATCTTTTACTTCTATGAGAAGCGATTATGATCCGAGTACTTCATTCATGTTGGGTAACCAATAAAGAAAACACGACAAAGCATATTATCCTACTATGAGAAGTGTTTCGGATCCGATTACTTTATTTATGAGTGGTAACCATTCTAGAAAACTTCACAAAGCTTCTTATGCTTCTATGAGAAGTGTTTCTGATCAGAGTACTTCATTTATGAGTTGTAACCTTTCAAGAAAATCAAACAAAACATCATATCTTACTACGAGAAGAGTTTCTTCTCGAGTACTTCATTTAAATGTTGGAACCATTCGCTAAAACACTACGAAGAAGCATAGAATACTAATATATGTGTGTCAGATCCGATTACTTCATTTATGAGTGGTAACCGTTCTAGAAAACATCACAAAGCATCTTATTCTTCTATGAGAAGTGTTTTGATCAGAGTACTTCATTTATAAGTGGTAACCAATCAAGAAATTCCCACAAAGCATCATATCTTACTACGAGAAAGCTTCTTCTCGAGTACTTCATTTAATTATTGGAACCATTCACTAAAACACTACGAAGAAGCATAGAATACTAATATACGTTCTTCAGATCCGATTACTTCATTTATGAGTGGTAATCATTCTAGAAAACATCACAAAGCATATTATGTTTCTGTGAGATGTGTTTCTGATCAGAGTACTTCATTTATGAGTGGTTGCCATTAGAGTAAATTCCACAAAGCATCATATCTTACTACGAGAGAGTTTCTTCTCGAGTACTTCATTTAAGTGTTGGAACCATTCACTAAAACCCTACGAAGAAGCATAGTATACTATGAGAAGTGTTTCTGATATGAGTATTTCATTTAAGGATATCCTACTACGAGAAGTGTTTCAGATTCGATTACTTCATTTTAGTGTTGTAACCATTCACTAAAACCCCACAATGAAGCATATAATACTACTATATGTGCTTCATGTCCGAGTACTTAATTTATGAGTGATTCTAATCAGAGTACTTCATTTTTGTGTCGTAACCATTAAAGAAAACACGACAAAACATCTCATCCTACTACGAGAAGTGTTTCATATCCGATTACTTCGTTTATGGGTGTTAATCATTCCAAACAACACTACAAAACATCTTATGCTTCTATGAGAAGTGATTATGATCCGAGTAGTTCATTCATGGGTGGTAACCAATAAAGAAAACACGACAAGCATCTTGTCCTACTATGAGAATCCGATTACTTCATTTATGAGTGGTAATCGTTCTATAAAACATCACAAAGCATCTTATTCTTTTGTGAGAAGTGTTTCTGATCAGAGTACTTCATTTATGAGTGGTTACCTTTCAAGTAAATTCCACAAAACATCATATCTTACTACGAGAGAGTTTCTTCTCGAGTACTTCATTTAAGTGTTGGAACCATTCACTAAAACTCTAGGAAGAAGCATAGTATACTACTCTATATGCTTCATGTTCGAGTACTTCATTTAACTGTTGGAACCATTCACTAAAACTCTAGGAAGAAGCAGAGTATACTACTCTATATGCTTCATGTTCGAGTACTTAATTTACGTGTGATTCAGATCTGAGTATTTCATTTAAGGGTGGTAACCATTAAAGAAAACATCACAAAGCATCTTAGCATACTACGAGAAGTGTTTCAGATCTGATTACTTCATTTAAGTGTTGTAACCATTCACTAATACACCACAATGAAGCATAGAATGCTACTCTGTGTTTTATGTCCGAATACTTAATTTTTGAGTGATTCTGATCTAAGTATTTAATTTAAGTGTCGTAACCATTAAAGAAAACACGACAAAGCATCTCATCCTACTACGAGAAGTGTTTCAAATGCGATTACTTCGTTTATGGGTGGTAATCATTCCAAAAAAATACCACAAAGCATCATATCTTACTACGAGAGAGTTTCTTCTCGAGTACTTCATTTAAGTGTTGGAACCATTCACTAAAACTCTACGAAGAAGCATGGTGTACTATGAGAAGTGTTTCTGATATGAGTATTTCATTTAAGGGTATCCTACTACGAGAAGTGTTTCAGATCCGATTACTTCATTTAAGTGTTGTAACCATTCACTAAAACACCACAATGAAGAATAGAATACTACTATATGTGCTTCATGTCCGAGTACTTAATTTATGAGTGATTCTCATCAGAGTACTTAATTTATGTGTCGTAACCATTAAAGAAAACACGACAAAGCTTCTCATTCTTCTGTGAGAAGTGTTTCTGATCAGAGTACTTCATTTATGAGTGGTTACCTTTCAAGTAAATTCCACAAAGCATCATATCTTACTACGAGAGAGTTTCTACTCGAGTACTTCATTTAAGTGTTGGAACCATTCACTAAAACTCTAGGAAGAAGCATAGTATACTACTCTATATGCTTCATGTTCGAGTACTTAATTTACGTGTGATTCAGATCTGAGTATTTCATTTAAGGGTGGTAACTATTAAAGAAAACATCAGAAAGCATCTTATCATACTACGAGAAGTGTTTCAGATCCGATTACTTCATTTAAGTGTTGTAACCATTCATTAAAACAGCACAATGATGCATAGAATGCTACTCTGTGTGCTTCATTTCCGAGTACTTAATTTATGAGTGATTCTGATCATAGTACTTCATTTATGTGTCGTAACCATTAAAGAAAACACAACAAAGCATCTCATCCTACAACGAGAAGTGTTTCAAATCCGATTACTTCATTTATCGATGGTAACCATTTCAAAAAACACCACAAAACATCTTATGCTTCTATGAGAAGTGATTATGATCCGAGTAGTTCATTCATGGGTGGTAACCAATAAAGAATACACGACAAGCATCTTGTCCTACTATGAGAATCCGATTACTTCATTTATGAGTGGTAATCGTTCTATAAAACATCACAAAGCATCTTATTCTTCTGTGAGAAGTGTTTCTGATCAGAGTACTTCATTTATGAGTGGTTACCTTTCAAGTAAATTTCACAAAGCATCATATCTTACTACGAGAGAGTTTCTTCTCGAGTACTTCATTTAAGTGTTGGAACCATTCACTAAAACTCTACAAAGAAGCATAGTATACTATGAGAAGTGTTTCTGATATGAGTATTTCATTTAAGGGTATCCTACTACGAGAAGTGTTTCAGATCTGATTACTTCATTTAAGTGTTGTAACCATTCACTAAAAGACAACAATGAAGCATAGAATACTACTATATGTGCTTCATGTCCGAGTACTTAATTTATGAGTAATTCTAATCAGAGTACTTCATTTATGTGTCGTAACCATTAAAGAAAAACACGACAAAGCATCTTATCCTACTACGAGAAGTGTTTCAGATCCGATTACTTCATTTATGGATGGTAACCATTCCAAAAAACACCACAAAACATCTTATGCTTCTATGAGAAGTGATTATGTTCCGAGTAGTTCATTCATGGGTGGTAACCAATAAAGAAAACACGACAAGCATCTTGTCCTACTATGAGAATCCGATTACTTCATTTATGAGTGGTAATCGTTCTAGAAAACATCACAAAGCATCTTATTCTTCTGTGAGAAGTGTTTCTGATCAGAGTACTTCATTTATGAGTGGTTACCTTTCAAGTAAATTCCACAAAGCATCATATCTTACTACGAGAGAGTTTCTTCTCGAGTACTTCATTTAAGTGTTGGAACCATTCACTAAAACTCTACGAAGAAGCATAGTATACTACTTTTTATGCTTCATGTTCGAGTACTTAATTTACGTGTGATTCAGATCTGAAAATTTCATTTAAGGGTGGTAACCATTAAAGAAAACATCACAAAGCATCTTATCATACTACGAGAAGTGTTTCAGATCCGATTACTTCATTTAAGTGATGTAACCATTCACTAAAACACCCCAATGAAGCATAGAATGCTACTCTATGTGCTTTATGTCCGAGTACTTAATTTATGAGTGATTCTGATCTGAGTTTTTCATTTAAGTGTCGTAACCATTAAAGAAAACTCGACAAAGCATCTCATCCTACTACGAGAAGTGTTTCAGATCCGATTACTTCATTTATGGATGGCAACCAGTCCAAAAAACACCACAAAACATCTTATGCTTCTATGAGAAGTGATTATGATCCGAGTAGTTCATTCATGGGTGGTAACCAATAAAGAAAACACGACAAGCATCTTGTCCTACTATAAGAATCCGATTACTTCATTTATGAGTGGTAATCGTTCTAGAAAACATCACAAAGCATCTTATTCTTCTGTGAGAAGTGTTTCTGATCAGAGTACTTCATTTATGAGTGGTTACCTTTCAAGTAAATTCCACAAAGCATCATATCTTACTACGAGAGAGTTTCTTCTCGAGTACTTCATTTAAGTGTTGGAACCATTCACTAAAACTCTACGAAGAAGCATAGCTACTCTATATGCTTCATGTTCGAGTACTTAAATTACGTGTGATTCATATCTGAGTATTTCATTTAAGGGTGGTAACCATTAAAGAAAACATCACAAAGCATCTTATGCTACGAGAAGTATTTCAGATCCGATTACTTCATTTAAGTGATGTAACCATTCACTAAAACACCACAATGAAGCATAGAATGATACTCTATATGCTTTATGTCCGAGTACTTAATTTATGAGTGATTCTGATCTGAGTTTTTCATTTAACTGTCGTAACCATTAAAGAAAACACGACAAAGCATCTCATCCTACTACGAGAAGTGTTTCAGATCTGATTACTTCGTTTATGGGTGTTAATCATTCCAAAAAACACCACAAAACATCTTATGCTTCTATGAGAAGTGATTATGATCCGAGTAGTTCATTCATGGGTGGTAACCAATAAAGAAAACACGACAAGCATCTTGTCCTACTATGAGAATCCGATTACTTCATTTATGAGTGGTAATCGTTCTAGAAAACATCACAAAGCATCTTATTCTTCTGTGAGAAGTGTTTCTGATCAGAGTACTTCATTTATGAGTGGTTACCTTTCAAGTAAATTCCACAAAGCATCATATCTTACTACGAGAGAGTTTCTTCTCGAGTACTTCATTTAAGTGTTGGAACCATTCACTAAAACTCTAGGAAGAAGCATAGTATACTACTCTATATGCTTCATGTTCGAGTACTTAATTTACGTGTGATTCAGATCTTAGTATTTCATTTAAGGGTGGTAACCATTAAAGAAAACATCACAAAGCATCTTATCATACTACGAGAAGTGTTTCAGATCCGATTACTTCATTTAAGTGTTGTAACCATTCACTAAAACACCACAATGAAGCATAGAATGCTACTCTATGTGCTTTATGTCCGAATACTTAATTTATGAGTGATTCTGATCTGAGTATTTCATTTAAGTGTCGTAACCATTAAAGAAAACACGACAAAGCATCTCATCCTACTACGAGAAGTGTTTCAAATGCGATTACTTCGTATGGGTGGTAATCATTCCAAAAAAAATACCACAAAGCATCATATCTTACTACGAGAGAGTTTCTTCTCGAGTACTTCATTTAAGTGTTGGAACCATTCACTAAAACTCTACGAAGAAGCATAGTATACTATGAGAAGTGTTTCTGATATGAGTATTTCATTTAAGGGTCTCCTACTACGAGAAGTGTTTCAGATCCGATTACTTCATTTAAGTGTTGTAACCATTCACTAAAACACCACAATGAAGTATAGAATACTACTATATGTGCTTCATGTCCGAGTACTTAATTTATAAGTGATTCTAATCAGAGTACTTCATTTATGTGTCGTAACCATTCAAGAAAACACGACAAAGCATCTTATCCTACTACGAGATGTGTTTCAGATCCGCTTACTTCATTTATGGGTGGTAACTATTCCAAAAAACACCACAAAACATCTTATGCTTCTGTGAGAAGTGATTATGATCCGAGTAGTTCATTCATGGGTGGTAAGTGGTAACCAATAAAGAAAACACGACAAAGCATATTATCCTACTATGAGAAGTGTTTTAGATCCGATTACTTCATTTATAAGTGGTAACCATTCTAGAAAACTTCACAAAGCTTATTATGCTTCTATTAGAAATGTTTCTGATCAGAGTACTTCATTTATGAGTTGTAACCTTTCAAGAAAATCAAACAAAACATCATATCTTACTACGAGAAGAGTTTCTTCTCTAGTACTTCATTTAAATGTTCTAACCATTCACTAAAACACTACGAAGAAGCATATAATACTAATATATGTGCTTCAGATCCGATTACTTCATTTATGAGTGGTAACCGTTCTAGAAAACATCACAAAGCATCTTATTCTTCTATGAGAAATGTTTTTAATCAGAGTACTTCATTTATAAGTGGTAACCTTTCATGAAAATCGCACAAAGCATCATATCTTACTACGAGAGAGCTTCTTCTCGAGTACTTCATTTAACTATTGGAACCATTCTGTAAAACTCTACAAAGAAGCATAGAATACTAATCAAAGTGCTTCGTGTCCGAGTACTTGAGTGATTTTGATCTGAGTTTTTCATTTAAGGGTGGTAACCATTAAAGAAAACATCACAAAGCATCTTATCCTACTACGAGAAGTGTTTCAGATCTGATTACTTCATTTAAGTGTTGTAACCATTCACTAAAACACCACAATGAAGCATAGAATGCTACTCTATGTGCTTTATGTCCGAGTACTTAATTTATGAGTGATTCTGATCTGAGTATTTCATTTAAGTGTCGTAACCATTAAAGAAAACACAACAAAGCATCTCATCCTACTACGAGAAGTGTTTCAGATCCGCTTACTTCATTTATGGGTGCTAACCATTCCAAAAAACACCACAAAACATCTTATGCTTCTATGAGAAGTGATTATGATCCGAGTAGTTCATTCATTGGTGGTAACCAATAAAGAAAACACGACAAGCATCTTGTCCTACTATGAGAATCCGATTACTTCACTTATGAGTGGTAATCGTTCTAGAAAACAACACAAAGCATCTTATGCTTCTATGAGAAGTGTTTCTGATTAGAGTACTTCATTTATGAGTGGTTACCTTTCAAGTAAATTCCACAAAGCATCATATCTTACTACGAGAGAGTTTCTTCTCGAGTACCTCATTTAATTGTTGGAACCATTCACTAAAACTCTAGGAAGAAGCATAATATACTACTCTATATGCTTCATGTTTGAGTACTTAATTTACGTGTGATTCTGATCTGAGTATTTCATTTAAGGGTGGTAACCATTAAATAAAACATCACAAAACATCTTATCATACTACGAGAAGTGTTTCAGATCCGATTACTTCATTTAAGTGTTGTAACCATTCACTAAAACACCACAATGAAGTATAGAATACTACTATATGTGCTTCATGTCCGAGTACTTAATTTATAAGTGATTCTAATCAGAGTACTTCATTTATGTGTCGTAACCATTCAAGAAAACACGACAAAGCATCTTATCCTACTACGAGATGTGTTTCAGATCCGCTTACTTCATTTATGGGTGGTAACTATTCCAAAAAACACCACAAAACATCTTATGCTTCTGTGAGAAGTGATTATGATCCGAGTAGTTCATTCATGGGTGGTAAGTGGTAACCAATAAAGAAAACACGACAAAGCATATTATCCTACTATGAGAAGTGTTTTAGATCCGATTACTTCATTTATAAGTGGTAACCATTCTAGAAAACTTCACAAAGCTTATTATGCTTCTATTAGAAATGTTTCTGATCAGAGTACTTCATTTATGAGTTGTAACCTTTCAAGAAAATCAAACAAAACATCATATCTTACTACGAGAAGAGTTTCTTCTCTAGTACTTCATTTAAATGTTCTAACCATTCACTAAAACACTACGAAGAAGCATAGAATACTAATATATGTGCTTCAGATCCGATTACTTCATTTATGAGTGGTAACCGTTCTAGAAAACATCACAAAGCATCTTATTCTTCTATGAGAAATGTTTTTAATCAGAGTACTTCATTTATAAGTGGTAACCTTTCATGAAAATCGCACAAAGCATCATATCTTACTACGAGAGAGCTTCTTCTCGAGTACTTCATTTAACTATTGGAACCATTCTGTAAAACTCTACAAAGAAGCATAGAATACTAATCAAAGTGCTTCGTGTCCGAGTACTTGAGTGATTTTGATCTGAGTTTTTCATTTAAGGGTGGTAACCATTAAAGAAAACATCACAAAGCATCTTATCCTACTACGAGAAGTGTTTCAGATCTGATTACTTCATTTAAGTGTTGTAACCATTCACTAAAACACCACAATGAAGCATAGAATGCTACTCTATGTGCTTTATGTCCGAGTACTTAATTTATGAGTGATTCTGATCTGAGTATTTCATTTAAGTGTCGTAACCATTAAAGAAAACACAACAAAGCATCTCATCCTACTACGAGAAGTGTTTTAGATCCGCTTACTTCATTTATGGGTGCTAACCATTCCAAAAAACACCACAAAACATCTTATGCTTCTATGAGAAGTGATTATGATCCGAGTAGTTCATTCATGGGTG